>CALYLW010000570.1:362500-385230 GCA_944989445.1 Ampullaceana balthica
GTTTTTTTTTGTGGTTTTTATGGTCACGTTTCTTTTTCTTTTGTGTTTATGTGTTTTTGTTTTTGTCTGATTTCTATCGTCTTTTTAGATAGGTTCTAGGTTTTGGTGTAGGGCTCTCGTGTGTCTATCTGTGCTTGTTGTTGTAAACATGGTGTTTGCTTTGCTTAATTTTCAATGTCGTTAAATAGAAATCTAGCTATGACGATGTTATTTATTGTCGTCTATCTGTCGGTTTTATGTTATATGTAGTCTGCTTGGTGTGTTGTTGTGTTATGTTTGTGTATTTTTGTAGTTTTTATGATGTGATATGTGTCTTACTGGTTTGGTCTGAAACTGTGTCGTAGTGGTTTTTTGGATTTGTGTTTTGTATGTGGTATGGGTCTATGGGCTGATGTTGTTTGTTTTGTGCCGTTCGTGTTTGTGTATTCTATGTGTTTGTTGGGTGTGTGTGTTCTGTTTTTTGGTTTTTGGTGTTGTGAATGTTATTCTGTGAGTTTTTTGTTGTTTGTGTGTCTTTGTTTTAGCGGTTTTTATACGAGGTGTCCTTTTTCTGATAATGGACAGGTCCATTAGGTTTGGATGTAAAAGTTTTGTTTAATGTGGTTTGTTGTAAATTATTTTATATTTTTTTTCGTCCTTTTTTTCGATTCTCAAGGCAAAGCTTCTAAGCTTTTTGCGTATATATGAGTTCTCACCCCTCAACGTTAATTATCTGAAGCTGCGTTTACTTTTATGTCACGTAGTTGTCGTCAACATGCTGCCTTTGTCGTTTGCTAGTGCTTTTTGTTTGCCAGTTCGTCTTTTTTTTTGGGGTTTCACGTTTTGTATGTTTCTTTTTTGTTTATTGTGATGTTCCACAGGTGGTTGGCTTGGGGTTGGGCACAGTTTTTCATTAGCTAACTGGGTTGTTTGTTTTTATTTTGGTTTCTCTAGTTTTGTTGCGATTGGCATTTAATTTTTAGATCTAATACGGACACGGCTACTTATTATATGTGTTTGTCTTGTTATTTTGTTTTTTTTATATTTTTTTTGTGGGTGTTCCAGATTGTTTGAAGATTTTATCGAGCAATTCATTGGTTTGTTTGTGGGTGTTTTATTGAGATTTGACAAAAGAAATTGGGCTGAAAAATCATAATTTATAATATTTATTTTTTAGTTTAGTGCGGTGTTTGTTTGAGTGTGTTGCATTTCGTTCGTTGTGAACTTGGAGCGATGTATTAGTAGTTGTTAAAATTTTTATATTATAAAAAAAATAAAGATTAAAAAATAAATATTTTTTTGATAAACATATGGGTTATATTAATAAAGAATAAAAATTAATAGTAAGTATAATAATTAGTTATAATATTATTTTATTATATAATTTACATTTCTATGTAGAAGTACCGAGTTAGGTGGGTTGTGGTTTAATGAGCATATTTTTATACTTAAAACGTAAACTTTTTAGACTTAAAAGAGACAAAAGAAGAACCATAAGTAAAGAGACCACTTAAGCTTCTGCATCCATGGTACAAGGATGTTATTAAAAAATCTTTTTCTTAATTGTACACATATTCTTATAAAAAAAAAATAAATATAGTAAAAAATTTAATTTTATTAATATCTAAAAAAAAGAGAAGAATGTACAAATCAATTAATTAAAAAATATAAAATATATTATTGTACAAACTTTAAGTTTTTGAAAATGAATGTAATACACAAACAAGAACTATTACAATAGTTGGCTTGATGCTTTTTGTTTTTTTTTTTTAGAGAGTTTTAACCTCGCTTATCTATGTTTTTGGGTTGATGTTTTTTTTTTTGTATATAATAACGCGTCTCTTTTTCACTCTACACTTCTTGAACACTCTCAACTAGTTCTAGCTTGTATTTTTTTTTTTTTTCTTTGGGAGTTATAATCGTGTTTGTCTTTTTATTTCTTGCTTTTTTTATTTTAAGTTTTGTTCTTTTACTTGTGGCTCCCCACACCTTTCGCGTTCGGGTGTAGGTAACATTTTCTTCTTGTTTAGCAGAAATGTATATCCTAATAATTGAAATTAACCACAGTAAAGCTTGAGTTTTAGTTTAGTGTTTTTGTGGTTTTTTTCTTATAAGATAAATACAATATGCTTGTTTAAACAGGTGGTACATTTGAGGTTTATTACTTGCGTTGTTTATAGATATTATTTTTCCCACCGCTTCCAAGATGTAAACCACATTGTTCTTACTTAATGATCCCTCCGTGATAAAGTTGTGATTAGCCGCATTGAATAAACAATTAAAGTATCTAATCTGCAATATTCCGGACTTTTTTATTTCCAGTAAAAGATTTTAATTTTATATATTTATTTCACTAAATATCTTACTTTATTAGGGTTGTTGCTAGTATTATTAATCTATATTTCACGAATCAATTTTTAAAATTTTAACGCGTTAAGTTACGGGGCGTTAGATAACGAGGAATATTTTTTTAATATGTAGCTTCATTATTTGTTAAGTCATGCTAGTTCCTCCTATACTACGATCATCTTTTAGTCTTTTTTTCCTTTCTCTGGAAACCTGCTTTTTTATGAGGTTCATTTTGCAAAATTTTTGTTGCTTAAGGTGTGGTAATACAGTTGTAGTTTTTGTTAGTTTCTATATTAGGTTCAATCGGTAGAATTTAGTTAAGTTTGTTCTTTGTTGTTTTTTGATTTTGAAGATATTTCATCAGACCCTGCGATTCCCCATTTTTTTTTTTTTTTTATTTTGGTGGTGGTTGGTATTATACCTAATATATAAGGTATAGGTTTGTACGTGGTGTTTTTTTATTCTATTCTGCTTTTTGATTTAAATACTATCTATTTCATTCAATCTTCTTTTCTGTTTGGTTACTAAAAGCATGTTGTAGTTTTTTTTTTTTTGTGGGGTTTTTTTGTTTTTTTTTTTGTTTGTTTTTTGTTTTTTTGTTTTTTTTTGTTTTTTTTTTTTGGTGTTTTTTGTTTTTGTTTTTTTTTTTTTTGTATATTGTTTTTTTTTTGTTTTTGTTGAGTTGGTGTTTTTTATTGTGTTTTTGTTTTGTGTTTTGTTTGTTTTGTTTTTTTTGTTGTTTGTTTTGTTTGTTTGTTTTTTTATTTTGTTTTGTTTTTTTTGTATTTTTTGTTTTTGTTTGTTTTTTTTTTTTGAGTTTTTGTTTTTTTTTTTTTTTTGTGTTTTTTTGGTTTTTTTAGTTTTTGTATAATTGTTTGTTTTTTTTTGTGTTTTTTTTTGTTTTTTTTTGTTTTTTTGTTTTTTTTTGTTTTTTTTTGTTTTTGTTTTTTTTGTTTTTTGTTTTTTGTTTTTTTGTTTTTTGTGTTTTTGTTTTTTTTTGTTTTTGTTTTTTTTTGTTTTTTTTTGTTTTTTTTTGTGTTTTGTTTTTTTTGTTTTTTTTTGTTTTTTGTTTTTGTTGTTTTGTTTTTTTTTGTTTTTTTTTGTTTGTTTTTGTGTTTTTGTGTTTTTTTGTTTGTTTTTTTTGTTTTTTGTTTTTGTTTTTTTGTTTTTTTTTGTTTTTTTTGTTTTGTTTTTTTTTGTTTGTTTTTTTTTTGTTGTTTTTTGTTTTTTTGTTTTTTTTTGTTTTTTGTTTTGTTTTTTTTTGTTGTTTGTTTTTTTTTGTGTTTTTTTTTGTTTTTTTTTGTTTTTTTGTTTTTTTGTTTTTGTTTTTTTTTGTGTTTTTTGTTTTGTTTTTGTTTTTTTTTGTTTTGTTTTTTTTTGTGTTTTTTTTTGTGTTTTTTTGTTTTTTTGTTTTTTTTGTTTTTTTTGTTTTTTTTTGTTTTTTTTTGTGTTTGTTTTTTTTTGTTTTGTTTGTTTTTGTTTTTTGTGTTTTTTGTTTTTGTTGTTTTTTTTTGTTTGTTTTTGTTTTTTTTTTTGTTGTTTTTTGTTTTTTTGTTTTTGTTTTTTTGTTTTTTTTGTTTTTTTTTGTTTTTGTTGTTTTGTTTTTGTGTTTTTTTTTGTTTTGTTTTTTTTTGTTTTTTTGTTGTGTTTGTTTTTGTTTTGTGTTGTTGTTTGTTTTTTTTTGTGTTTTGTTTTTTTTTGTTTGTGGTTTTTTGTTTTTTTTTGTTTTTTTGTGTGTGTTTTGTTTTTTGTTTTGTTTGTTTTTGTTTTTGTTTTTTTGTTTTTGTTTGTTGTTTGTTTTTGTTTTTTTGTTTTTGTTTTTGTTTTTTTTTGTTTTTTTTTGTTTTGTTTGTTTTGTTTTTTTGTTTTGTTGTTTTTTTTTGTTTTTGTGTTTTGTTGTTTTTTTTTGTTGTTTTTTGTTGTGTTTTTGTTGTTTTTGTTTTGTTTGTTTTTGTTTTGTGTTTTTGTTTTGTGTTTGTTTTTTGTTGTTTTGGTTTGTTTTTGTTTTTGTTTTTTTTTGTGTTTTTTGTTTGTGTTTTTTGTTTTGTTGTTTTTTGTTTGTTTTTTTTTGTTGTTTTTTTGTTTGGTGTTTTGTTTTGTTTTGTTTGTTTTTGTTTGTTTTTTGTTTTGTGTTTGTTTTTTTTTGTTTTTTGTTTTGTGTTTTGTTTGTTTTTTTTGTTTTTTTGTTTGTTTTTTGTTTTGTTTTGTTGTTTTGTTTTTTTGTTTTGTTGTTTTGTTTTTGTTTTTTGTTTGTTTTTTTGTTTTTTGTTTGTTTTTTGTTTGTTTTTTTGTTTTTTGTTTGTTTTTTGTTGTTTTTGTTTTTGTTTTTTTTTGTTGTTTTTTGTGTTGTTTTTTTTTGTTTTTTTTGTTTGTTGTTTTTTGTTGTTTTTTTTGTTTTTTGTTTTTTGTTTGTTTTTGTGTTTGTGTTTTTTTGTTTTTGTTTGTTTGTTTGTTTTTGTTTGGTTTGTTTGTGTTTTTGTTTTGTTGTTTTTGTTTTTTGTTTTGTGTTTTTTTGTTGTTTTTTGTTTGTTTTTTTTTGTTTTTGTTTTTGTGTTTTGTTTTTTTTTGTTGTTTTTGTTTTTTTTTGTTTGTTGTTTTTTTTGTTTTGTTTTTTTTGTTTTTTGTTGTGTTTTGTTTTTTTGTTGTTTTTGTTTTTTGTTTTTTTTTGTGTTTTTTGTTTTTTGTTTTGTTTTTTGTTTTGTTTGTTTTTTTTTGTTTTTTGTTTGTTGTTTTTGTTTGTTTTGTTTTTTGTGTTTTTTTTTTTTGTGTTGTTTTGTTTGTTTTTGTTTTGTGTTTTTTTGTTTGTTTTTTTGTTTTTTTTGTTTGTGTTTTTTTTTGTGTTTTGTTGTTTTGTTTTTGTTTGTTTTTTTGTTGGTTTTTGTTTTGTTTTTTGTTGGTTTTTTTTGTTTTGTTTTTTGGTTTGTTTTGTTGTTGTTTGTGTTTTTTGTTTGTGTGTTTTTTTGTTTTTTTTTGTTTTTTGGTTGTGTTTGTTTGTTTTTGGGTGTTTTGTTTTTTGTTGTGTTTTTGTTTGTTTGTTGGGTTTTTGGTTGTTTTTTGGTTTTTGTTGTGTTTGGGTGTTTTTGTTTGTGGTTTGTTTGTTTTGTTGTTTTTGTTTTGTTGTTGTGTTTTGGTTTGTTTTTGTTTGTTTGGTTTTTTGTTTGTGTTTTGTTTTTGTTGTTTTGTTTGTGTTTTTGTTGTGTTTTTGGTTTTTGTGTTTTGTGTTGGTTTGTTTTGTGTTGTTTGTTTTGTTTGTTGGGTTTGTTTTTGTTTTTTGTGTTGTTTTTTGTTTTTGTTTTGTTGTTTTGTTTTTTGTGTTTTTGTTTGTTTGTGTTTGTTTTTTTTGTGTTGTGGGTGTTGTTTTGGTTGTTTGTTTTTGTTTGTTTGTTTTTGTTTTGTGGGTGTTTTGTTTGTGTTTTTGTTTTGTTGTTTTGTTGTGGTTTGTTTGTTTGTTTTTTGTTGGTTGTTTTTGTTGTTTTGTTTGTTGTTTGTGTTGTTTTTTGTTTTTGGTTGTTGTGGTTTTTTGTTTGTGTTGTTTTGTTGGTTTTTGTTTTTGTGGTGTGTTTTTTGTTGTTTGTTTTTTGTTTTGTTTTTGTTTTTTGTTGTTTGTTGTGGTTTGTTTTTTGTGTTGGTTTTTGTTTGTTGTTTTTTGTTGTGTTTTTGTTTGTTGTGTTGTTTGTGTGTGTTGTTTGTTGTGGTGTTTGTTTGTGGTGTGGGGTGTTTGTTGGTGGGGTTGGGTGGGGTGTTGTGGGTTGTGTGGTGTTTTGTTGGGGTGGGTTGGTGTTTGTTGGTGTGGTTTGTTGTTGTGGTTTGGGTGTTTGTGTGTGGGTTGTGTGTTTTGGTGTGGTTGGTTGTGGTGGTGGTTTGTTTGTGGGTGGTTGGGGGTGTGGGTTGTTTGTGTTTGTTGGTGGTTGTTTGGTTTGTTGGGTGTTGTGGGGGTTTGTTTGTGGGTGTTTGGTTTGTGGGTGGTTGTGGGTGGGTGTTGGGTTGTTGTTTGTGTTGTTGGGGGTTGTTGGGTTGGGGTGTTTTGTTGGGGGTGTGTGGTTTGTTGGTGTTTTGTTTTTGGTGTTGTGGTTGGTGTTGGGGTTTGTGGTGGTTGGTGTTTGGTGGTTGGTTGTTTGGGTGTGGTGTGTTGGTGGGTGGTGGGTGTTGGTGTGTGGGTTGTGGGGTGTTTGTGGTGTGGTGTGTTGGTGGTTGGTGTTGTGGGTGGGGTTTGGTGGTGGGGTTGTGTGTTGTGGGTGTGGTTTGTGTGTGGTTGTGGGGTGGTGGGTGTGGTTGGGGTGGTGGTGTTGTGTGGGGGTGTTTGGTGGTGGGGGTTGTGGTTGGTTGTGGTGGGGTGGGTTGTGGGGTTGTTGGGTGGGTGTGTTGTGGGTGTGTGGGTGGTGGGGGGGTGGTGTGTTGGTGGGGTGTTGGTGGGTGTGGGGTGGTGGGTTGTGTGGTGGGGGGGTGGGGTGTGGTGTTGGGGTGGTGGGGGTGTTGTGGTGTTGGGTGGTTTTGGGTGTTGTGGGTGGGGGGTGTGGTGGTGTTGGGGTTGTGGGTGGTTGTGTTGGTGTTGTTGTGGGGGGTGGGTGTTGTGGTGTGGTTGTGGGGGTTGTGGGTGGTGGGGGTGTTGTGGGTTGGTGTTGGGTGGGGGTGGTGTGGTGGGGTTGTTTGGGTGGTGTGGTGGGGGTTGTTGTTGGTTGGTTTGTTTGGGGGTGGTTTTTGGGTGGGGGTTGTGTGTGGTTGGTTGGTGGGGTGTTGGGTGGGGGGTGTGTGTTTGGTGGGGGGTTTTTTTGTTTGGGGGGGGTTGTGTGTGTGTGGGTGTGGGGGTGGGGTTTGTGGGGGGGTGTGGTGGTTGTTGTGGGTGGTGGGGGGGTTTTGGTTGTGGTGTTGTTTGTGGTGTGGGGTTTGTGTGTTGGGGGTGTGGTGTGTTTTTGGGTTTGTGTTTGTGGGGGGTTTTTGGTGTTTGTGGTGTGTAGGTGGAGTTATGGGGGGTGGTTGTGTTGGGGTTGGTGGGTATATGGTTGGTTAGATTAAATAGTGTGTTTTTAGTATTTTGTTGGGCGTTTTTTGTTTTTGTTCTACTTGTATGGGTGGTGTTTTTTTGGTGGGTTTATTGGTTTTGGTGATGAGATTGGGATATTTTATTAATTTTATTTTCATTATGAAAGTTAATTTTTTTTGTTACGAGTGATAATTAACATGTTGTTCTACTCTACTGTAGCTGAAATAGTTTGGTCAGTTTTTTATTAGTATATAATTTTTTGAAACCATGATAAGATATTTTTTGTATTTTTTTTTTATTTCTATTCACTTCTTTTTTAATTTAAAGGACTTTTTAATTACTTTTTATTGTCATAGATTTTTGATTAGTTATATTAAAATGAATTATTCATTGAATTTTGTAACTATTTCAATAAATATTAAAGTGCAGGTGATTTATTCTACTAATTTTTTTAATGACGGAAGCCCTAGTTAAACGGTCTTCAGTTTTCTTTCTATGAAGAAAGGTAGTTTTTTTTATTAAATATTATTATTAATTCTTTTGTATATTATGACTTAGATTTTTTTAGCTTATTATATATGTTTGAAGAGAGTGTTTTTTTTTTTTTTTTTAATTTTCAATACGTAAAGGAACTTACAAGTATTTATTGAAAATCCAGCTATAACGCCTCGGCTATAAATATTTGGATTTACATTCATACTATTATTCCGTGTAAGGTTCGGTCCGACTTCGTCATAATTTAAAAACTTAATCTCATGTATGTACTTTAGTGTTTTATTGAGTTTTAGTAGTTTAGTGGAGGTTGTTTTAGTTCAATTAGATAGTTTTGGTCGTGAGATCATTTTTCTACCTTTGATTATAAACTCCTTTCTATTCTTCCAACATGAATACAGAACTTATATTATATTTTTTATGTTATCCGCTTAGGTGTTTATAATATTTCTTTTTTTCTTTTTATATGTTGCTGTTTTAAGTTCATAAGTTTTATGGCCATTTGATTTTTTTTTTCTTGATAATTTGTTTCCTTTTTTTTTATATTTTCATTAAGATGGTCTATCTTATTCATTTGGATTTATTCCAAATTTCTTTTTTTTAGAAATAATAGTTTAGGATACTTTATGTTACCTAGTTATCATTTATTTTTTTTACACTTTTGTTTTTATAGTAATATCTTAGTTTCTTTTATTGTGTTCGTTATTTTTTTGGTTTATTTTACTTTCATGTTATTTACTTTTTGCTTTAAACATCCAAATATTTATTATATTAAAGAGTTAATACATTCTAAGTATTTGGTGTCCACTTCTCGTTAATTGTACTCTTTGTTATTCATTGACTAGTATATAACTATTTTTATTTATTTTTTATTTATTTTTATATACACATAATGAGATCCCAATAAATGGTTTTTCCATTATTTTCTAAGATTAACTATATGAGATCTTATTTATATTTTTTTTTATAAGAATAATATTATTTCTGAATTTTTTAAACAATAAATATTTCTTGGTGGTTTTTTGATTTTTTTACATTAAATAACCATTATCTCATCTTTTTATTTTTTTTGTTATGTGTTTTTCCTTTTTTTTTTTTTATTTTGATATATGTTCTTATTTTAGAAAACTTTTATTATACATTTTTTCCATTATTTTGATTAATCCGATTCTACTATTCTAGGGCTTATTATAGGACTGTAAACGGTTCCATAACTATTTTCGTAGTGCGTATTCTAACATGTGATAATTTTTTAGGTTTACTTTTTTTAATTTATTGTTTTTTTTTTTTTCGTGTATTTTTTTACGTCTAAAAATAGTAATACTGCCTAAAAGTTTAGTTTTTAGTATGCTTTTCATTCGCGATTGTGTTTATGTATAATTTATTTAGATTAATTATGCAATTACACTCAATTTTTTCTGTTTAAGTATATATAAACTCACACTACCAATATCACTATTATTGGATTTCAGTTTTGAATGTATTTATTATTGATTTTGGTAAAGTATTTTATTAATAATAGTTTGTTCTTTGTTATGAATTGTCAATTGTTTTTTTTTTAGGATATAATATTTTTCTTTAATAGTCTATGTTTTTATTTTTTTATGACTATATCTGTTTGATAATTATTAAAGTTTTATATTTTTACTATAGATTTGAGAGTTTTTTAAAATGTTTTTATTTTGAAATTTTGATTATTTCATACACTTTTTTTTTTTTTTTTTTTTTTTTCTATATTTCTCACTTCATCTTTTAAACTAAACAATTTTTGTGGGTATAGTTTGTTAACTGAATATATTTTAATGTTTTTGGATTATTTATTTTTTAGTTATTACTAACATATATTGTTAGTTGGTTGTATATAAAAACAAAATGATCTTCTATATTATCAATGTTCCTTTTTGTTTTAAATTTAGTATAATTATTTTATTTTAAATAATCTTATTTATCTAGCTACATATCAATTTTTAATGCAACACCTTATGGAATGAATTAGCCTTTTACGCTCAAATTTATTTGTACAATAATATTCTTTTTTATATGAATGACTTTATTATTTAAGTGTTTTGTTTGAGTGTCTTGTGTGGGGTTATTTAAAAAGTACATTAAGTTATATTAAAGTGTGTAAATTTATTACTAGATTTATTGTAGTTGCAACTTTATTTTATATATTTATATGTTTTTTTTTTTTGTATTTTAAAATAATATTGTCTTTTTGTATATTCTTTTCGAAATTGCTGTCTGCATTTTCAGTAGTAAAAATATGATTTTATTTTATGGGTATATTCGGTTTTTATTTTTGTCTTATTTGGTTTTATCGTTTTTTTTCATAATTTGGCAAATTTTACATTTTATTATGAAGATCTGCCGATATTAATCTGCACGCTTAACTTTTTGTTAAATTATGATAAACATTTTACACCTTACATAGTAGATTAAATTTTTTCATATTTTTAAAGTAATACTATTTATTATTCGTAATTAGAACTACAACTTACTACACTTCTACGAGGATTCATTTTTATTCTTTCTATTCACGTCCTTCCGAGTTTTTCTATTATTACCACCATATCTTTTTTTTTTATATTCTTGATCACAATTTAACATCCGGATTTTTGATTTATTAATTTTTTTTTTTTCTTTATTATTGAATCTCTTGTTTTAGTTTATTATTATATTTAATTTGGATTTTCTCAAATCTTTCAAGATGTATTACACTCATTTGATCCCACATAAACCACACAGCCTTTTTCAACTTGTGTTGTTATAGACGTTTATTTTTTTTTGTTGAATTTTATTGTTGTAATGTATGTGTGAGATTTATATTTTAATACAACTTGATCTCCTGTAGTTTTTTTGTGCTTTATTGTTTTTTTTTTTTTATTTGGAGGTATTTACTCAATCTTTGTTTTTTATTCACTTTTACAATTTACCTTAATATAATTGTTTCAGTGGTATTTATTGAAAACCATTATTTCGTTTATGTATTTTTTTTATTGCTCGTTATTCGGATTCAATTTGTATTCTAGGTAGAATTTTTACATTTCTTAATAGAATGACTTTTCTTCATTTATTCGATAGGCACTTGTTTTTGGTCGCATTCCGCGCATAACCAATATACTAACGGATCAACTCTATCCAAATACTGCCAATTTCTTATTTTCACTCGTATTACACTGAATCTCTCTTCTGATTTTATCTACCTGGTCGTGTATTTTGTTATTGGATGTTAACAATTCATACCTGATTTCTACCCAGCTTTACTCTTTTTGTAAATAGTCAGTTGCACCTTTAATTTTTATATCAGGGTATATTTTATTTTATTATTTTATTTTTAGGTATTATACGTCATCTGATTATTCGCTTTCGACGGTCGATTAATTTTATTTTTTATATTATATACTCGAAATTTCTTTTAAGTATCTGTTGGAAGTTTATTGTATAAGATAAATATTTTTATATAATCATTAAATGCAATTATTATAAACATTTATGAATATAAATATATTCTTGTGGAATATAAAGATTCAATTTAAAATATTAAATCTAACATTCTTACAGCCGTTAACCACCTGTAAATTTATTTGTTAACGCTATATTAAGATTTAGTCTTTTTTATTTATTTTTTTTTTTTTTTTTCATGTTATATTTATTTTATTAACAAAGCTGCATGTTATGTCGGGCGAAGTCAATGTATCTTCTAACTTTACATTCTACCATTTGGTAAGATCAAACTGTTTTTTTTTTTATATATTTTTACAGATTGTTTTGTATTAATCCACTTCCGCGATTCAGGGCCGACATAAGTATATTTACGGCCCAGGTAGTTCTCCCTAGATAACATAAAGTGTTGTCCATAAAAATGGTCGATATATTTTTTGTCATCTCTTCATTTCCTTTTGTTTTTTTTTTTTTTTTTATTTTTTTTTTTTTTTTTTTTTTTTTTTTTGTTTTGTTTCTTTTTTTTTTGTTTTTTTTTCTTTTTTTTTTTTTTTGTTTTTTTTTGTTTTTTTGTTTATTTTTTTTTTTTTTTTTTCTTTCTTTTTGTTTTTTTTTTTTTCTTTTTTTGTTTTTTTTTTTTTTTTGTTTTTTTTTTTTTTTTTTTTTTTTTTTTTATCTGTATGTTTTTTTTTTGCTTTTTTCTTTTTTTTTTTTTTTTTTTTTTGTTTTTTTGTTTTTTTTTTTTTTTTATTCTTTTTTTTTTTGTTTTTAATTTTTTTTTTTTTTTTTTTGCTTTTTTAGAGCATGGCTGGATGCGTTCTGTTGCTATTATTCTTTTGTTTTTTTTTTTGTAGGTTTATGTGTTGGCACCGAATTTTTTTGTGTTTTTTCTTGCATTCAATTCTAACACAAGGTCAGGAACAACTCATTTTCTATGATCGTTATGGATTCAGCTAAAAAATTATCTAATATTTTGGACTTCTTTAGATTATATATCATATTTTGATATAGTTTTTTTTTTTTTTTCTGGTTTTTTACATTTTTATTGGACTTTTCTGTATTTAATGTTTTTTTTATTTGTTTGTGTTCTTTAATTTTTTGTAGAATTTTGATGTGTTGTTTGTTGTTTTGTTACGGTTTATTCATTAGGATTAGACCTTTTATATTTTCGAGTTATGCAACGTGCCACCCTTATGTTACTTGTCACATATGCGACCACGCTATTCTTGCCAATCCCTTTAACAACGAAAGAAATTTTTTTTTAGGCCAATTTATAGATATACCTTATATCTTTTACATTTTATCTTTTTGTACAAAAAATTTTTTCTTTTTACTCACTCTATAAACCCCATTTTTTCTCTATCATTCAGCATCACAAGCCAACCCATATTGTCTTTGCTCCCCTATATACGTTTAACCGTAATTTTTTGCCGATTTTTTTTTTTTATATTTTTTTCATAATACGTGTTACGACTAATTGATAAATTTTACATCATTTTTTTATTTTACATTTCTGCCTTTCCTTTCCTGGGTTTTGTTTTTTTTCTCTCCTCTTTTCATCATCCGTTGTTTTTTTGTGCTTTTTTTTTTCTGTGTTTTTTTTTTTTTTTTTTTTGTTCTCGGGTTTAGTCCAACTTTTTTGAGCGCAACCGATTCGTATTGATTGTGGGGAACTCCGTCCCAGCTTATACTATCTGCTCTCAGAAAATGTTACTAGTATAGTTAATGAGTATACTGTCTCGTCTCATTTTCACCTGACCGACCTTTACTTTTATTTATTGGTAAATATCGATGATAACCCATTCCCTTATGAGCATGTGAATTTTTCGATACATCGAGAAGTAGTGTGTCTATAATGTCGTTTACCCTGTGTGTTGTTACATTGCTGATTATTGACTATTTCTTTCTTAATCTTCTCCACCAAATTTGCAGTTAAGATTTTCTTTTTTCTAATGATCTATTGCTGGTTTCAGAACCATTAGGGGTAGATGGCCATTTAGCCGTTGTAAATATCAGAATGAATAATGTAACACATTCTCATTAGTTTTACGTTATATTGTCATCAAAATTTAGTGTTTGGGACACTATAAAGGTTTTACTGCTTATATGACTCCGGCCCCCCCTAATAGTTCCATCATCTCAATTTTTTTCGTTTCTACAAGCTTAGCAAACGTAAACATTGGTTATAGTAAACCTTCATGCTTTATTAATTCTACAGACATATAATTCTTTCTTTCAACAACTCCCTCCGCTCATCAAAAATGCTTTCCGTTATAGTGGTATTGGTAGTTCTCGGTTTTTTTTCGTTTTCAAACTACTCAGTACGCACTTGAGTGCAGTTTTTGAAGTTACCTTTTTGATTCTATCAGTGTTTTTTTTTGCTTATGGAATTTTTTTCTATGTGTTCTGCCTTTAGACGTAATTTGTTTTCGCAGAATAACATATAATGGTTTTTGTGGGAAAGCTATGATCTGTTGGGATTCTGAGGTACGTGATATAACATAAACAGCTAGATGCTTAATCGTTTTTCTTTTTTATTTCTGAGTCATGGGATCTTGTAAAGGACATTACGTCTTGAAATGGAAGTAGGATCTTTCTGTAAACCGTCGTGCTGTAATTTATATATTTCTTATATGTTTTTTAGGTCCTGATTGTTTGTTTGATCTTCAGTTATTTTTTTAGTTTAGGTTTTGGTCGACTAATACTGAATCCGGACGTTGAGCTTCATGGTTTGGCGTTTTTGCTAGGAGGGGTTTACTAGTCACTCCTATTTTTTGGGGTTTGGGTTGTTTTGTTTTTGGTTTTTTGTTCTTGGGGTTTTTGGTTTCTTTTTGTTTTTTATTGTTTTTTGTTTGGTTTTGTGTCTTTTTGTTTTTGTGGGTTGTGTGTATTTTTGGTGTTGTGTGGTGTGCTTGGTGTTGTGTTGGGTGTGTGGTTTTTTTTTTTTGGTCTTTTTGTTTTTGTGTGTTTTAGGAAACTATGTTTAGTTTTTTTTCCAATGTAATGTAGAAATGAGTTTTTTTCTTTCGCGGCCACTACAGATGCATAACTTTTAAATCCAGTCGCATCCTCGAGATCACTAAAGTCATCCTTTAGGTTTATATTATTTGCTTGAAGTTCTTTTTTTGTTTTTTTATTAATTATTTTTCTCGCTTCGGAAGTTCGGCTTGGAAATTTTTTCTTCCTGACATTGTTTTTATTTTTTCTATTAAGTAACAGATTGACACACCAAAAAAAGATATTTTTCCATGCATACCATCTGTATTAGAACTTTTCTTTTTTTTGTGTGTGTTATGTTTTTATTTTTTGTTTTCGTTTTTTTTAGTATTTTTTTTTGTTTTTTATTTTGTTGTGTTTTTTGTGTTTTTTTTCTGTTTTGTTATTTTTGTGTTTTGTTTTTTTTGTGTTTGTGTTTTTTTTGTTTTTTTTTCTTTTGTTATTTTTTTGTTTATTTTTTTATCTGTGTTTTTTTGTTTTCTTTTTTTGTTATTGTGTTTTTTGTTGTTTGTTTTTTTGTTGTTGTTTTTGTTTTTTTGTGTTTTTTTGTTTTGTTGTGTTTTTTTTTGTTTTTTTTTGTTTTTTTTTTGTTTTTTTTGTGTTTTTTCTTTTTTTTTGTGTTTTTTTGTGTTTGTTTCTTGTTGCTGGTATTTTGTGTGGTGTTTTTTGTTTGTGTTATGTTTTTTTTGTTTTGTATGTGTGTTTTTTTTGTTTTTGTTTGTGTTTTGTTTTGTGTTTTATTTTGTGTGTGTGTTTTGTTTGTTTTTTTTTTTGTTTTGTTTTGTTTTGTTTTTTTTTGTTTTTTGTTGTTTTGTTTTGTGTTTTTTTTTGTTTTGTTTTGTTTTTTTTTGTTTTGTTTTGTTTTTTTTTGTTTTGTTTTTTTTTGTTTTGTGTTTTGTTTTTTTTTTTGTTTTTTTGTGTGTGTGTTTTGTTTTGTTTTGTTTTGTGTGTGTTTTTGTTTTTTATTTTGGTATGTGTGTGTGTTTTGTTGTGTTTTTATGTTTTGTGTGTTTTTGTTTGGGAGTTTGTTTGTTTTTTTTTTTTGTTGGATTTTGTTTTTTTTGTTTATTTTTTTGTTTTTTTCTATGTTAGAGTCGGTGTGATTCTTTGTATTTTATAGGTTAGTATATTTTTTCTATAAATAAGTATTTTTTTCTTTTTTGTTTTATTGATTGATGAGTTTGTTTTTTTGTTTTTGTTTTTAAAGTGGTTTTTTTTTTTGTTTAATATTTGCGTTTTTTGTTGTCTTACTAATATGAATATTTTTCTTTTGTGTTGTTTTGTTTGTGTTTACATTTAATTTTTTGTTCGCAAGGGGCTAAGTATCCATGTAATTGTGATTTCTGTTCCGGGTTTTTTACATTGATACATACGGTATTTTTTAAATAAATATGGTGAGTTATTGTTTTTTGGTTTTTAGCTTCTTCCGATCATTTTATAGTTTATTTTCTTCGAGATTTAGTTTTATTTTTTAGTATTTAGATGCATTGAATGTGTATATATCTGTTGTGTCAGATGTAAGCCTGTTTCTTCTTTATTTTCTTTGTTTTTTCTTATTCGTCTTATATATGTTTTTATGCACGACCCTTTGGTTTTTTGTTTTTTTATTATGTTTGTCGACTTCAGATTAGCTATATTCATTTGAATAAGGAGTAAAGTTAGACTGGGATTAATGATAAGCGGTTCGGGTTTTTTTTAATTAATCTCTTTTTTTAAAGCACATTTTTTTTATATCGCATTATGTTTTTTATATATTTATACATATTTGTTTCTATTTACACAACAAAATTTTTTTTAAAAAAATAAAAAACTATTTTTTTTGAATATAATATCATATTACATTTTTTTTATAATAGTTAACTATGTAAATTACCGTTGTACTTATAAACTCTTGCTTCCACAAGTACGATTTTTTTCGTTCTAAACTATTGATAATATGTTTCTGTACTAACATATTTATGGTGCTGGATTGTTTTTTTGTTTTTTTTTTTATTAGTTGATTGGTCGTTTTTATTTCTGTTGTTTGACCACTTACATTGTGTTTGGATTTTATTAAAAATCGGTGATACATAGGCTTTCATGGAGGATGTAGTTAGTAATAAAATAATATATCGTGAGTGTGTGGATAAATTGTACAGGTTTTAACTTTGATTTTTTTGTTTTATTGTTTTGTTTTATGCATTTGGATTATTCTTAATGTATAAATTTATTTTTGTTTGATACATAATTGGTTATAAACAACAAAAACATATAAAGACTTTTTTTAGTTTATTGATTTGAGTATTTTTTTTTGTTAAGTTTTGTATTGGTTCTAAAGGAAAGATTGTTATTAGGGTCTGATTATTATGATTTTTTAGGAGTTTATTTTTTTTTTTTTTTTCATAATATATTTTTTTCGTTACGTTATTTATATTCCTGTTTCGTGAGTGCGATTCTCTTAGGTATTCGTGTTGTATCTCATCTACACAGTGGTGATTTTCATCACTTTTTTAAACAGTGATGTAAATATTTTCGGTTAAGAAGTAGCACCTTGAGATCCGTCACAACCATCTATGATTTTCCTTTTTTGTAATTGTAGGATCCATAGACTCCAGCCCACACAATATTGATGGGACACGTACACAAAAAGCGAAATACAAGTTACCTATTTTTGTTTTTCTGTATTTTTCTTTTCCTCATAGCATGTTTTTTTGTGTATTTTTTCTACTCTTGCCACACTGGCGCTAATTCTTTGTAGTTCTTGCACTTTTTTAGATTTTTTTTTACTGTTTTCGGTCCGTATAGTGCCGGCTTGAGGTACGTGATAAATATTTTGAGTTTTTTTCAGTTCACGGTGGTTTGTTTTGATCACCATTTATCTTTATTTATTTATTAATTTGAGTACCACATTCTAATGTATTGGACTGGCCCCAAGATAATGTCCCTGTCCGTATTTTAATTGTTTAGCTTTATTCGCGATGTGTGTATTGTATGATCAGGTTAACTGTGTGTTCGTTTTTTTTTTAGTGCATCGAATGGAAGGATCGAACTTCTCCTCGTAGGTTCAACTGCTATTTTTTTTCAGTTAGAACTTAGTAGTTACCTAAGGCCAGAATTGCTTCTCATTTTTAATTTATTAGTCTACTATGCCAACGAAGTGGGTTTTTATCAAATAAGTGGGTGAAGTCATGGTATTTGGAGATGATTTATCGAGAAGTGCGCCAGTTTTGTTATGCTGCAAGATTTTTTTTTACTTCTCGTTTGGATTAAGGGTTGTTTTTTTGTTGTGAGTAATTTTTTTTGGTGCTTTTTTTGTGATGTTTATTTTTTTTTTTTTTGTATTAAAGATGATGGCAGTTTGGATATGTGGAACAAATTAATACTTTTTTATAATTATTTATTTTAAATTTTATATTTTCTTTAGCTGTCAAGGAGGCTCTCTTTTGTCAGTTTATTTATTTTTGTTTACTAGTCGCATCATCACTGATTTGTGTTGTTATTCTTTTATTTTGGGCGATTTTTGTTTTGTTAATTGATTTGACATGTATCAATTTTTGTTTTGTTTTCTTTTCAACTATTTCGCGGGTTTTTTTTGTACGTTCTTGTTATTGTATCTTATGTCTTGTTATCTTTATTTATCAAGGTCTTATAATGTCGTGTTTTAGTTTATATTGGGTAAGTCCGTGTAAATTTGACAAGTCTTCTGGGGAAGTTTTTTGTTGTTTATGTAATTTCAACCAACACGAATGAGGTGATTTTTAAATAACATTTATGTTACTTATATTTTTTTGATGTTTTTTTCTTATTTTGATTAATATTACGCTGCGCTCACCACATTTAGCAGCGAATCATCGACTATCTGCATTTTTTTTTGAGCGCTAGGATAACTATTTTTTTTTTTTGTTATTCTGAAATTTTTCACCAGTTGTGTGGATCTGATACTTTTAACTTAAGATCGAGATAAGTAAAATGGAGTTTTTTTATCTTTTTTTTTTTTTTAAAAATTTGTAATTATTCTGTTCTATTTTATCTTAACTTTTTTTTAAACCCTTAGTGCGTGTCTTCACTCAAATTTAGGGTTATAACTTTTGGTAGGAGGTATAGAAATCCGTGGTCAAGGACGTGTTTATTTTATTTTGTTTTCTAATTCGTTAGACGATGTCTCACATTATATTAATGTCAAATTTTGTTATAAATTTCGGGGTATGATTTTTCAATGATTATGTAAAGCTTGTTAGATTTAATTTTTCTTTATTCCTATTCACATTTTCATTCTTTGATTTTTTACGTGCCTCTTTTGCATTTGTTAATAGATATGTAGCTCTTAATCAATATATTTTATTGTTTTGGTAATAGCTTTTTTTTTTTATTATTTTATGTTTACAAGTAAAAAAGCTTTTTTTTTTTTTATTTTATATTTAGAAGTGTTAATTTTTTTATCTGATAGGTGTGTTCCTGGACAATCGCATATTATCCATGGCCTCTGTATTGTTTTAACTGTAAGACTATTTTTTTTATCTTAAAAAGGTATTATTTTTTACAGTTCTCATATTTTTTAATTAAAATTTAATAAACACATCACCTATAGATAGGGAATTTTGTGTTTTCGTTTTTTTTTCTTGTTTCTATTTTTTTCTATCAGAAACGGCACTAGCAGTTATTTTGCTTTTTATTTTGTATACTTATTGTTTCATCATTACAATTAATAGTCAGATAGTCACGTTAGACATACTTTATGAGCGTAATCCTATTGCACTTCGTATAGTAATACCAGCAAACAATCAAGATATGGTCTATTTACGCTCTCTGTGTTCCAGTATTTACTCTGGTACAGTTCTATTTATGGCATCATCCTCTTTGTTTTTTCTTACTTTTCTCTTTTAGTTATTATTCTTTTGTCTTTATTTGACTGTTGGAGTATACAATGGATTTAAATTGTTACAACCTAGCCCCACATAATTATAATCAACGTAATATAATGCTAATTCAAAATGCACAAGGGGTACCCATCATTTTTACTAATATATAGCTAAGTTCAATTTTAAATGCAGCATCCCCTCATATTCTAGCAATTAGAGATTTTTTACTCCAGCCAAGTTGAGTAACTTTATTTCTATTCGCTACCTAGCGATAATATATATAAACAACGTACTATAATTCTCTCCGTATAAACTTTTACTATTTGTTTCCATTTTTTTCTATGTCAAAATGCGCCCTAGATCCGTATTAAAATTATGGTCGTGATCTAGTGTCTGTTTTATTGAGATTTGGGAATGTTATCTTTTGCCATTTTAGGTTTTTTTTTTTTTGTTGGGTTTTTGGTTTTGTTTTTTTTTTTTTTTGGTTGTTTTGTTTTTCGTCACACCTAATTGACTTTTTAGTTAAATTTAATCAGTTCGCGATACACAAGAAATGTCTATAGGTTTTTTATACTTTTCCAAAACAGCCTTATTTCACTTAGATATGGAAGTATCGGAGCCTTTTTTTATTGTTGATTTTCGCCGAGTTTTCTATTTACTAGGTCATCCGTTAATTTATATTTCATACGTCTATTATGTACTTTTTGTGGACGTGCGCGCGCCTTCAAATTTTCGTATATTCTCATGTATATGCACTCCCAATTAGGTGAACGTGAATTGATTTTATTACCCATCTTCTCCTGAGTAATAGTATATTTTTATATCCGAATTGCCAAATAATTGTATATTGATATATCTTCGGGAGATTATTCATTTCTTCATTTCTTTATATCTTTTTTTGTCTTGCAACCCAAATAATATTCGCTATTGTAATTACTCAAAATCGATTTATCTATTGTTTAGTTTCCCTTATATTTTATCTTTTTTTTTAATCATTCACACTTGTCGGTTTACTACTGCCAATTGGGCGTATTACTATGCGCCTATCGTATTATATTTTTATTTGTTATTTATTGTTTTATATATGTTTGTGATCAATGAAGCAACGAAGCTTACATCTTCAGTATGGTGAATTCCAGTTCTATTAGAGCTCACGTATCTACTTTTTGTTGTTTTGTTTTTTTTTGTTTTTGCGAGGTTTACTTAAATGTACTCTAACAGGACACCCTTTGTTTCCCCCCTTTGTTTAGTTTTTTTGAAATTAATTTTTAGTCTACCTGTTTTATTTTTATTTTCTTGTTTATTTTCATCGATTTTTTATTTTAAGTTTTGTTTTTTTTTTTTTTTTGGAATCGGCGATTGTTTCTTATAAGTTTATTTCTTTGAAGTGTTCACACCACGATTGGTATTTTTTTTTTAGTTTTTTGTTCGTGTTTCAGGCGATTGACGAGGATGTTGCGTATTTGGTTTTTCTAGTTTTATTTTTGTGATCTTATTTTTGTTTCCGATTTCAATTGGTTTTTTGTTCTAGGTCTTCTTTTGTTTATTGCTGGGTTTTTATTTTTGTAATTATAAAATATTTTTTTTTTTTTTTTTTGTTTTTTTTTTTTTTATGTTTTTTTATTTTTTTTGTTTTTTGTTTTTTATTGTTTTTAGTTATGTTTTTTTTTTCTTTTTATTTTGTTTTTTTGGTTTTTTTTTTTTTTTTTTTTTTTTTTTTTTTTTTTTTTTTTTTTTATTGTTGGTATTTTTTAGTTTTTTTTTTTTTTTTTTTTTTTTATTTTTTTTTTTTATTTGTTTATTGTTTTTTTTTTTTTTTTTTTTTTTTTAATTATTTTTTTTGTATATAAGATGGCACATATCAGAATATAGCGACGACCTTTTTTTTTTTTTTGGATAGCCGATAATTTTATTTTTTCCTTTTCTTACCGAATTTATTTAGTGAAATCATTTTCTTTTCCAAAGAGAGCAACACTAGTGTTTATTATTTTAGTCATCGACGCTGCCCCATTTTGGTTTTTTTACAGATCAATGATTGGAGTTTTTTTTTTTTTTTTTTTTTTTGGTAGAAAATGTTATCGCCGATCTCATGTCGTCGAGACTTTTTACAGCACGAATTAGATTTTATGAAATGATAAGCCGATGTAGATCGTTTTTTATTCGACCCTTTGTGTGGGTTTTATTGTTAGTTTAATTATATTTTGATGTACATTTTTCAGGAATTATTTTTTTTCTTTTTTTTTAAATTTTAATCCGCACCAAAGAACGTTATGTAAAAATAATGTAGTCTTCTAACACGTATTTTTTTTTGAGTTTTTTTGGGTATGGTGGTTGTTTTTGTTCATCCACACTGCATTGATTTCTTTGTCTATTGTTTGCTTTTAACTTTGAGTATAGGGAAATTGAAGATTATCCGTTCCCTTATTTTCTATATATTCCTAGTAAATCAAGCGGCTTATTTTTTTTGTTTTTGCTTGGGCATGTCTGCATGTTACGCATTTTTATTTTTCTTGTTATATATGTTTCAGCCAGTATTTATTATTTAAGATTTGTAAGGCCCACAACCAGTCTAGTTCATTTAAAACAGGCTAATAATTTCTTCTACTTTAAGAATCTTTTTTTTCTTTTGTTGTTTGCGGTTATATGAAATTGGATATTTTTTGTTTTCATTTATTTTTTTATTATCTTTACTAGGATCTTTATATTAACTACAATTCTTTTTCATTGATTTTGAGATTGCCCCCCAGCTGTATGACTATTTTTTTTTTGTCATTTACTGTACTTTATGCGATTACCATCATTGTACATTTTTCCTCTTACTTCGTTTCTTCTTCACTTTTTTTATTGAAGTACAGAGGTCTGACAACCTAAATAACGGGATCGACTCGATGGGTTTTTTTTTTTTTATGTTATTTTGATTTTTCAAGGTATTTGGTCTTATGTTTATTAGCCACTTTTTCATTTTTTTTTGTAGAAAATCGAAATCATGTTTTAGTTGAATTCCCTTTCTTTTAAGCAATTGATCGACCAATCCCTAAGTTTTTTCTTAAGGTGTTCTTTAAAGTTTGCTTTTTTTTTTGCGATTTTTTTTTGCTTCGAAAGTATTTGAGATTTTATTAAAATTTTTGTTAAATATAATCTTTTTGTTTTTTTTATTTTTTTTTTATATATATTTTTTTTGTAAATTGGATAAGTTTTTTAAATAAAGATTTTTTTTTTATGTTTGTATATGGTTTTTAATATCAGAATGAGATATATGTATATTCTTAATTTATAATATAATAACGTATTCTATTGTTATTTACGTGAGTGGCAAAGATTAGAGTGATGACTGAGGGTGTGTGTGTACTCATACATTTTTTTTGGGTGTGTTTTTGGTGACATGAAATATAATTTATTTTTTTTACTTCTTGGGTTTTCTTTTTTATTTCTTTACGATAACGTATCATTTTTTTTTGTTATATTGCGGAGTTTATTTTTATGTAGTTTTAAAATTGTTTATGTTTTTTTTTTTGATAGGTGTTTGTTTGGTTGTTAATTGGTATGTAATGTACAGCAGTTTTTTACAAGTTATTGGATTTATTTTTACGTTGTAGTGACAGAGTCTTTGTCAATGGTTTTTATACGAAAGACACGAAAAATCTGTGTGAATA
>CALYLW010000571.1:0-97900 GCA_944989445.1 Ampullaceana balthica
CAAGCAAGGTCGGGCGGCCGCAGACACCACGAGTTAATATAAAGGATTTAAAAAAACAACCCGTAAAAAACCAAGTTTTTGACTATAAATCCTTTACGTATGAGACGTAACTAAAAGAATGTTCATTATAACACGCAGCGCAAGACCATCCAAAAATACAAAATTGCAGTTGTGTCGTAAAACGTGTTTAATATAATGCGCACCGATCAGGAATAGGTTTATAAAAAGTGTTGTCAGTAAAATACGCACCTTATTGCGCGACAGAAAGGTTGTTCAATATAATACGCACCGCGACGCTCTATCTCAAAAAATAGCATGATACATAGGAATAAATAAAATAAGCTAAAAAATCAATAATTTAATTACGGTACATGCGATCGATCTGAAATTTTGATACATTGTTTTTATCATCGGTACGAAACTGCCTGCAAAATTTCAGCTCGCTATCTTGCGAGCAAGTGGGTTAAAAATCGATCAAAAGTTTTGGCGACAAGCAAGCAAGGTCGGCCGCAGACACCACGAGTTAATATAAAGGATTTAAAAATGACGGAAGTTTTCCAAATAAATACACATCAGATTAAAAAATAACGTAATAAAGAACTTTCATTTATTTTTATTTGATTATTTTATTATCATATTGAACAAATTTATGCGGAACGTTCGAAAAGAGTTATATTTGGTGCAGTAACTTTTGGTGCGCACTATTAAACCTAACAGCATTACATCCAAGAAGCATTATATCCATTACGGGAATTATGTATGTTGAATTGATAAAAAAAGTAACAATAAAAATTGGGTACAGCGTAGAGGGAGAAAATACCGTTCATTATGTTAAAGAAAGACATGTAATCTATAAGGATTATGATGATTAACACAACGAATTGGGTATGATTACGAATTGGGTATGATTATGAATTGGGTATGATTATGAATTGGGTATGATTATGAATTGGGTATGATTACGAATTGGGTATGATTATGAATTGGGTATGATTACGAATTGGGTATGATTATGAATTGGGTATGATTATGAATTGGGTATGATTACGAATTGGGTATGATTATGAATTGGGTATGATTACGAATTGGGTATGATTATGAATTGGGTATGATTATGAATTGGGTATGATTACGAATTGGGTATGATTATGAATTGGGTATGATTACGGTTCCGAACATAAAACTGAACCAAACCGAAACGTAAAATGAATTTAGTGTCGCAACCAAATTCAAAAGATTTCGCAGCGAAATGGTAAATGCTATGAAAATGCACTTTTATTATTATTATTTTTTCAAGAACAACTTTTTAGACTATGGTAAAAATGAACTCACATGCCTGAATGAACTGATCGAGGAGAGGGTATGAATCTTAAGTTATGTTGTGACTATGGTAGAGACATTCTATTAGTCCAGGACACATTTTACGGCGGACGAACGATGAGGTCACTGATCTAGCTCCATCAAACTACGAGTCTATGAAGGTGATGCACCCATGTCTGAATATTCGCAAATAGTATATATTATAGTATATAATATAGTATATAATATAGTATATAATATAGTATATAATATAGTATATAATATAGTATATAATATAGTATATAATATAGTATATAATATAGTATATAATGTAGTATATAATGTAGTATATAATATAGTATATAATATAGTATATAATATAGTATATAATATAGTATATAATATAGTATATAATATAGTATATAATATAGTATATAATATAGTATATAATATAGTATATAATTTAGTATATAATATAGTATATAATATATTATATAATATAGTATATAAAATAGTATATAATATAGTATATAATATAGTATATTATATAGTAAATAATATAGTATATAATATAGTATATAATATAGTATATAATACAGTACATAATATAGTATATAATATAGCAGGGGTGGACAGAGCTGTTGAAACTGAGAGCCATTTTAAACTTTTTTAAAAACAAATGTTGAGAGCCTCATTGACGCAATATGGGTCATTAAACCTGACTTGGAAATCTTTCAGTAATCCTTGTAATATATCTTTCATAAATTGTACGCGAGCCGCAATATGAACACAGAATAGACGCATGCGGCTCGCGAGCCGTGGTTTGTTAACCGTTGTAATATCGTGTTATTGTGTGTATCTAAATATTAACTGTGTTTAGGATGATTGAGAGTGAACTGCAATGTCTTTTCTCTATTTGCTGGAAATTTTTGTAAAGCGCAGTGAGCCCAGTCGTATACTGCGTTATATAAGTGAACAATAATAATAATAAATAAATTATAAGGGATATGAATGTCTTCATTCATTGCCTCTTCTCCTATTCATCCGACCTATTAAATTTATGAGCAATTATCAGTCTTAATGAGTGTCACAAAGTGCATCTATCTAAATGAAATGTTAGTTTTGAAACTAATGAAAATGAACATCCTCATGCAACTGTGAGCTATTCGTATGTATCGTTTAATTACTCATTCATCATACATCTATTCATACACCATACAATTAGTCATTTAATCAAGCAATTAGTCATACATCATTCAATAAGTCGTAATTCACACTATAACTTACAGACGTCGAGGCAATATCAAAAGTTTGATTACGGTCTGACAGACAGACATGTCGACTGACAGGCAGACTTTAGGCCGAAATATGCAGTCGAGTGGCAATTTACTTCTCCTTATGACGACGCCGAAATTGCACCAAAAGCTATCAGGTTGCACCGAAACCGAAATTTGGTAGGCCTCTACGTAGATATCGGTTACCTAGACGCGTAGTCTGCTAATAGCATTAATTGTTGAGCAGTTGTTGGCATTGTTTTGTCTAAAGGGGGGTGGGGCGGGGTATGAAAGTCTGACTGTTTGCTTACACTCCTCACCCAAGGCAGAAAATAAATTATACATATATATTTATTATTTTAATCAGATAAAACATATACATTTTCTTTTTATTTTAAAATAGAAACTATTGTGTGTTTCCATCAATGCAACAGTTCCACTGTACTCTATCAAATAATCGTTTTCCCATGTCTACCTCAGCCCCTTAATCCCAAGTATTTAAACCAAACTCTGCTCCCACCTTCGAAATATTTGCGCACTTAAGTACCTTAACGTCACATCCGAGGTTCCTTTTTTTTCTCTATGACCTCGTTAGCTGCTCGTAATTTGTATCATATCCTAATTATTTCTCTTCTAGTTCTAGAGTATTTTACCTCGTGTTCGTGGGGCTATCTATAAATATTCACATATGGTTTTTCCGTGTGATCCTCTCTGATGGAATTCAGCATCTTTTCTTTAAATATGCTACTGTTGTATATATACATAAGTATTCGCCTTTACACAAAACCACCGGATGTTTCACTAATTAAATAAATATGTCATCTATATAAAACGAAAATTTACCAATGTAGCAATTCGGACGTGAACTTCCCATCGACTATAAGTAGATAAAAGTTGCATACTTGTGACGATATTATCAGAGCTTAACATTGGTGCATTTTTTTTCCGTCTATTGAACACAGTTCTACTGTCATTTAACTCTAGACGGGATCATTATTTGTGTGTGTACGTTCAAATAAAACTTGAATAAAAACAATGTGTGAGAATTGACTAGAAAAATCCGATATATATATGAAATAAAATTGTGTATATGCATAAATTTTTTTATAAGCACACTTTTTTTTCTTCATGAAAATGAATACTTTTTAAAAATCAGTTAAATTTGTTTTGTTAAAATAAATATTGAAGCATGTTTTTGAATGTTATTATTGTACATATATTATTTCTGTATTGCGCTTGTTTTCAGACCTTTATCTTATCTTATCTTATCTGTTTACAGACGCTCCTTCTATACAGAAGATTATTGCGTCCTACGCTTATCTATGGTTTGTGTTTAGTCCTGCATTTTTATTAGAGATTTAAATGTTGATAAAGTGTTGGTTTTCCTTGATTCTTCTTTACCGCTGTCCATTAAAACTTTGGTTAGGAGGATCATTGTTTTTTGTTCTTGTGAATTGAACAAGAAAATTGTTATTTTTTAAAATATCAATGTCTATCTGAATTTTGAATTAGATTGTTTTCTTCATTTTCAAGTTAGAGTATTATGCGTCATCTATTATTATTACATGTATTTCTCTACTCTTTACTCTTCTATCATCTAGCGTTTCTGGGTTCCATGATTTAACTACTAGAGTTACTCTTGCCACTGGCGTGTACACATATAGAGATAAACGCCACTGTTTTTTTTTAAATATTTTCTGAACAAGTAAATATTCTCTAACGTTAATATCATCTTGTTCACTCAATGTATAACAGAAAAATTCACGATTTCTCTAAATGCTTCACCAACACCCCTCTCATCCCTCTTCCACCCCTGTTCCCGTCCCATCATGCTATTCAAGACCCCGATCCTTAACTGCGGAACACAAGCTAATAAAAATAATGTATACATCTCCAGGAATTGTGTTTGAGCGCTAATTAGTCGCTATGAACAACTTTTTTTGGGGTGTTTTTTCACCTTGCCGGCTAAACGTTATCAACATCTTCAGAAGTTCCCGGATTTCATCGGGAATAGCACGCGCTTTATTGCGGGAATGTGGAATTCTGGGACTCGTCGTTCGCGTGTACTCGTGTGCGTGTTGGGGTGAGTTGGTGGTTGTGGTGGTGGTTGAGGGGTGAGATTGTAATTGTTAGAGCTGGTGAAGTGTTTTGCATAAAGTGGAGATTGCTGTGCATTTCGGTTTGTTGTTTGAGCCGAATAATTAGGCTGAGGTTTTCATTAGAGATGTCCTTTTGTATGAATATAAAGAAACAAGGCTTGCCAGTGAAATTTTGAGCCGCACAGAGCCTAAAGTGCGCTCCTCCCCTTTGAACTTATTTGATTCTTTAAAAAAAAAGTATATGTAGATATCCATGTAGATATTAATTCAACTGTTTTCGTCACCGACTTTGCCGTTTGTATTTACTCCCTGTCTCTGATTTTAACACCAGTTTCATCCTGCACTTTAACGAATGGATATAAGAAGGGGGATTTATTTAAATAAATTGCCAAGGATCGCAATTTAGAGTACGTACTCGCTGATGATTTAGGTGAAGTCTTATAGTGGTCGGTGAGGTTGTGTGAATGGTTTCGTGTTACGTTATTTGACGCTCTGTGTGTATTCTTAGTGGCTCAGTTGCAGAAATGTTTAAAGTTAATTGCGCTGGAGTTGTTCTGAAGATGAAGTGGAAGGCTTTGAGTGCATCCTACTTAAACAGTGACTATTTAGACGAGTTCTATATTAAACTTCGGGGGGGGGGATAGGTTGGGGCAGGCTGGAATGAAAGCTTCAGAGATAGCGGTTTTTGGGGAAATCGATTACT
Source organism: Ampullaceana balthica (assembly GCA_944989445.1). Lineage (NCBI taxonomy): Eukaryota > Metazoa > Mollusca > Gastropoda > Lymnaeidae > Ampullaceana > Ampullaceana balthica. The sequence continues at coordinate 5,376 of CALYLW010000571.1, forward strand.
AATTGAGTTTTTTTTCTTTCTCCCCCACCCTTCCCCCTTTCCATAAGTCTTCTTATAGGGAAGTGGAGAATCGGGGATTTAAAAAAATAAGTCGAGCGAAACCCGGCTTATACCGCACAGACGTTAAAACAGCAAATGTTCGTCAGTCGGATAGCACATGTCATAATATACCGGGTTAATGGGTGTGTATGAGCGGTGGCCAAATGAGTCTAATTTGTATCATACCCAGCAGCACGTGCGGCGGCAATTATAGATGTGCGCTGATCTCCCTTTGGGAGCTCGGGAAAACCGAAAGAAAAATTGTCTCACCGTCTTATTTGATGTGGTGACTGTGTGGATGTGGAAGTGTTGAATTTAACGTCTGAAATATGCTGGAAGGAGGTCGGGGGGGGTTAGTCGGAACTGTTTTAGATATGACCATAATTTAAATCCAACTTTACGACAATGGGAAACACAATTAGAGTCGAAGGAACTAAATTTGAGTCCGATTGGATTGACCACGTTTGGATTTAGATTTCACCATGTTTGTTTTAAGGGATATGTTTTGTTGAGGCGATGTGAATTATAAGAGACAATTGACAAACACTGAAATTTGTGAGATTTCAGGTCATGGTTGGAAATGACGTAGCGAATGTGCGATTGCAATGCGACGCGGACAGAGCAAAGAAGACAAAGCCAGCAGGTTTATGGCAGATAGGTTCGATGATAAGAGATGAGAAGGTCGACAAGCAGCTATAAAAATAACAACATAAATATATGTGGAAGATACAAAATGTCATTGGGAGATGTGATATTTAAGATCAGATAAAGATATATAAGGTCATTGAGAGATATATAAGGTCATTGAGAGATATATAAGGTCATTGAGAGATATAAAATGTCATTAAGAGATGTGATATTTAAGATCAGATAAAGATATATAAGGTCATTGAGAGATATATAAGGTCATTGAGAGATATATAAGGTCATTGAGAGATATATAAGGTCATTGAGAGATATATAAGGTCATTGAGAGATATATAAGGTCATTGAGAGATATATAAGGTCATTGAGAGATATAAAAGGTCATTGAGAGATGTGATATTTAAGATCAGATAAAGATATATAAGGTCATTGAGAGATATATAAGGTCATTGAGAGATATATAAGGTCATTGAGAGATATATAAGGTCATTGAGAGATATATAAGGTCATTGAGAGATATATAAGGTCATTGAGAGATATAAAAGGTCATTGAGAGATGTGATATTTAAGATCAGATAAAGATATATAAGGTCATTGAGAGATATATAAGGTCATTGAGAGATATATAAGGTCATTGAGAGATATATAAGGTCATTGAGAGATATATAAGGTCATTGAGAGATATAAAAGGTCATTGAGAGATGTGATATTTAAGATCAGATAAAGATATATAAGGTCATTGAGAGATATATAAGGTCATTGAGAGATATAAAAGGTCATTGAGAGATATAAAAGGTCATTGAGAGATGTGATATTTAAGATCAGATAAAGATATATAAGGTCATTGAGAGATATATAAGGTCATTGAGAGATATATAAGGTCATTGAGAGATATATAAGGTCATTGAGAGATATAAAAGGTCATTGAGAGATGTGATATTTAAGATCAGATAAAGATATAAAAGGTCATTGAGAGATGTGATATTTACGATCAGATAAAGATATATAAGGTCATTGAGAGATATATAAGGTCATGGAGAGACATAAAAGGTCATTAAGAGATGTGATATTTAAGATCAGATAAAGATATATTAGGTCATTGAGAGATATAAAAGGTCATTGAGAGATGTGATATTTAAGATCAGATAAAGATATATAAGGTCATTGAGAGATATAAAAGGTCATTGAGAGATGTGATATTTACGATCAGATAAAGATATATGTCATTGAGAGATATATAAGGTCATGGAGAGACATAAAAGGTCATTGAGAGATGTGATATTTAAGATCAGATAAAGATATATAAGGTCATTGAGAGATATAAAAGGTCATTGAGAGATGTGATATTTAAGATCAGATAAAGATATATAAGGTCATTGAGAGACATAAAAGGTCATTGAGAGATGTGATATTTAAGATCAGATAAAGATATATAAGGTCATTGAGAGACATAAAAGGTCATTGAGAGATGTGATATTTAAGATCAGATAAAGATATATAAGGTCATTGAGAGACATAAAAGGTCATTGAGAGATGTGATATTTAAGATCAGATAAAGATATATAAGGTCATTGAGATATATAAAAGGTCATTGAGAGATGTGATATTTAAGATCAGATAAAGATATATAAGGTCATTGAGAGACATAAATGGTCATTGAGAGATGTGATATTTAAGATCAGATAAAGATATATAAGGTCATTGAGAGACATAAAAGGTCATTGAGAGATGTGATATTTAAGATCAGATAAAGATATATAAGGTCATTGAGAGACATAAAAGGTCATTGAGAGATGTGATATTTAAGATCAGATAAAGATATATAAGGTCATTGAGAGATATAAAAGGTCATTGAGAGATGTGATATTTACGATCAGATAAAGATATATAAGGTCATTGAGAGACATATAAGGTCATTGAGAGATGTGATATTTAAGATCAGATAAAGATATATAAGGTCATTGAGAGATATAAAAGGTCATTGAGAGATGTAATATTTAAGATCAGATAAAGATATATAAGGTCATTGAGAGACATAAAATGTCATTGAGAGATGTGATATTTAAGATCAGATAAAGATATATAAGGTCATTGAGAGACATAAAAGGTCATTGAGAGATGTGATATTTAAGATCAGATAAAGATATATAAGGTCATTGAGAGACATAAAAGGTCATTGAGAGATGTGATATTTAAGATCAGATAAAGATATATAAGGTCATTGAGAGACATAAAAGGTCATTGAGAGATGTGATATTTAAGATCAGATAAAGATATATAAGGTCATTGAGAGATATAAAAGGCCATTGAGAGATGTGATATTTAAGATCAGATAAAGATATATAAGGTCATTGAGAGACATAAAAGGTCATTGAGAGATGTGATATTTAAGATCAGATAAAGATATATAAGGTCATTGAGAGACATAAAGGTCATTGAGAGATGTGATATTTAAGATCAGATAAAGATATATAAGGTCATTGAGAGACATAAAAGGTCATTGAGAGATGTGATATTTAAGATCAGATAAAGATATATAAGGTCATTGAGAGACATAAAAGGTCATTGAGAGATGTGATATTTAAGATCAGATAAAGATATATAAGGTCATTGAGAGATATATAAGGTCATTGAGAGATATATAAGGTCATTGAGTGAAGTATGAGGTTAGTGATTGGTCTATAAGTTCAGTTAGGGATATATGAGGTCAGTTAGAGATATCAGTAAAAGATGTAAACGGCCCGTGAGAGATATATAAAGTAATGGAGAGACATGTTATATCATCGAGAGTTCCATTAGGAGTATAGCCTGGATGCAGGTGGCTTTGCTACAAAAGCCGTGTACTGATAACAATGGTTGTTTGAGGTTCTCGGGAGATACTCGGTTTATTTTTTGTTCCTTTCCTTTTTAGGCTCTTGATCGTCGGAGGCTCTAAGAAATTTCCCTCATTTTTTAGCAATGACCACAAACTTGTTCTTCATAAAGAATTGAGTTGACTACATGTTTTAGTCAAATATTTCAAAAAGAGATTGATTACTCTGAAAAGTCACAAAAATACATGCGCTCAATTCTAAACGCAAATAAAAACTATGAATGAGCATGATCATGCGCTCTTCAGATTTCAGCAGAATAACTCTTATATATAAACATTAGTAATTGAAAACTTTTTTTGGTGTTGTACATGGAACCGTATTAGCATTGTTGGTGGAGACCTCATCATTGTTGGTGGAGACCTCATCATTGTTGGTGGAGACCTCATCATTACCTTTGAGGCAGATTGACCTCAGAACTTATGTAGCATTATATTATTTGACGATAAATTCGAACACAAGATTCAGGGCGAACATTTAATTTTTCGGGTGAATACCTCAAGGCAATTATCTCATCTTCGTTTTTAGAAGCATCTTTTTATACAATCTTTTCCAACTTGTACATAATGCTGTGAACTCGCTGCTCCAGCTATCCTGTAACTTGTTCCGCGGACATGAAAAAAGAAAACAAAATGAACCGCGAATTAACGTCATTAAAATTTCTGGCTTATTTTGGTCTGGTTTGATCCTTCAATCATCCCAAACTGATGTTAAAAAAATGTAAACAGCGTGAGAGTTTGTTGTTTTTTTTTGGTAGATTTTTTGTTGGTTTTCTAAAATCGGGACATCCATACAGATGTTACGTAAACAATGTTACGCCTTGAAGCCGAGGAGGGGAAACTGAGATGCTAAAACAAGAACTATCAGCTGCTCATGTCCTTCATATGTCGCACTGACTTTGCCCAGGTCAGGGGCTCTCCAACTGTACAGGTGCTCTTAGCATCCCACTCTCCATGTCTTCGTGCTAGAGAGTTCGAGTGAGCGAAGTGTAAGTTAGAAACTTTCGTTGATAAACCGCATCAAGTCAATGGCGCTCTTAGACAACGACTCACCGGATGCCATTTTTAAAAAAAAATACGGTGAGAACCACTCCCAATACGTTCCTCTATATTATGATTGATGTGGGCGGGTTTCAATATGCAGTAAGTGACAGTCGGCTTGTTAAATCTGCAGTAGGATATTTACATTAGTGTCTTAAGCTTCCAGAAATATAAGCATGATTGGCGTTTTGTACCCGCGTGACTTGCTCTAAACCAATCAAAATTTAAGTTTTTATTTTACGGTAAAAAAACAACAAAACAACAACAACAAAAAACAACTTTACGATATGTTTGTTAGCTTTTTATCCGGAGTCCTTTCCCCTTGTAACTAACGGTTGTAATGTTAAAAAATATCACTCGTTCCGTCTCCTTCCCCGAAAAAAAAATAAAAAAAATTGATGTCCAATCGCAGAGCTCAAATTGGATTCTACAAGGATCGGATTTACCCATTTTTTAAAATGTCATCCGGTTTTAACTTACTCCGATAAGAACAAGCAACAAAAAACAAACAGGAAATTTGTTACTGGCCATGGCATGCAGAGATAGGCAGCGGAGTTTGTCGTAAGGTCTTTGTAAACCGTTGTTGTTTACACCCTAACTAAAGCCAATCGCGTTTTACTTTTCATAATCCCCATTTCTCCAGGATGTATACAAAGTCAATAAAACCCACATTCGTCTTCAGCTCAGATGTCAACAGACAACTTCTGCTGCTCGCTCTTACACTGGAATTTCCCCCTTCAGTTATTGTGTTGTTGTGTCCGTGGTATTGATAATTGCCTGGATGTTGGATTTATGGCCATGTTGTGAAAAGGGATAAAGAATGGAGGCGGAATAAAGCACGGCGATAATAAGGTGGTAATTTTTTTACAGAGGTCATCGGCGTACGCTAAACACTTGTCTCAAAATAAGTATCTCTATTTAGCACGTGTGTTGCTATTTTCTTCATTTTTTCCTGTCTATCTCTACATTAGCGTGTCTCTCTTTCCAACCTTTTTCCCTCACCTCTAAGTCCCGAGCTACATCTCTCTTCCTCTCTCTCAATCTCTCATCCACCATCTCAATCTCTCACCCTCCCTCTCAATCTATCTCCCTCTTTCTCAGTCTATCTTCTTCCCTCTCAATCGCTCTTTCTCCCACTGAATCTCATTTCCTCGCTCTAAGTCTCTCTTCCTGCATCTCAATCTCTCTTCCTTCTTTCCCCCCTCGCCTTTTGAGTAAGAATGTCTCAAATTCATTATTTCTTCAAAATGTATCTCCTCCTGCACTCTTTCTTGTTTTCATCTATCCCTTTGTTTCTCTTTCCTTTCCTCCTATTGCTATCAACGTCCTGTCAGTCTCTATATCTTTCTTACTTGTTCCATTTTCTATATGTCTTAAATTTTGCAAAGCAATCAAAACTGGCGTTCATAATTATTTTGTTAGACACTTTACAAAATCGTTACCTTTCAAGCATTTTCAGTACTTCCTTAACTAACATCATCATGGTCCAAATTTGGAAACCATTGTCAACTCTGCTCTCGTTGATGAGGAGTTTGTTCTCGGAATCCCAAACAGAGGAAAGAAAAACAAAGAATGTTATACATTGAGCATAGTATTTTTTAACCAGTCATCTAGCGATATTCTACTGCAACAGTTACAAAACCAAAATGTGAAAAGAAACTCAATTTTAAACCATCGTTATAAAATCTCATGTTTATCGAGTAAGGGTTTATGCATTTGTATACTTAGAAATGTGCGGAAATTAAGGAATATTTTTGTAATCAAATTTAATACCAAAAAGGGAGACAATAAAGTCTTAGTCTCTAAATAAAACATGACAGAATTTACGAAAATTAAAAATAAGATATAATACATTTTAAAAAAATAATTTAATGCCCCTGATATACTGTGAAGAATTGCATAATCTTATTCATTATCAGAGATCTAACTTTAAGAAGCCCAAGAGTTGTAAATCACGCTTCACTTTGTATTAAAAAATAAGTTTTTGGATGCCGCTGGACCACGGACCAATTATTCCAACTCATGATCAGACAAAAGTGTTGAGGGACTATAAAACATCTACCAGCATACAGTACATCCACTCGCGGGCGGCGATCCTATCGCTAGATCAACACGCAGTGGGGGCTGGAGATTCGTCATCTCTTACAAAACGTCTCTTTAACTGGCTCACGCGCTGTTAATGTCCTCAAGTCTTAGATGCCGTGGGGCCGATGTCCGAGGGCCGGAAGATATCCCCCCTTTGATAACGCTTCCGCTCCAGACTAACCCCTTGGCCGACGAATCTGACTTTAGTCTCCAAGGTCTGTATTTTCCAGCAAGGGACGACTCGGATATTTCTTTGGATGTTCAGAGGTTGCCTATTCAGTGTAAAACCAAGGAGTCAGAAGTAATCAACAGATCTTTGGTTCTATTGTTCATTATTACCTAAGCTAAAACACAATAAGGGTTTTTGTTTATTATAAGGCCCGAAGGGCAGAGCCGCAAGGTTATCACCCTAAAGGGTATAAAAAGGTTTTGCCCCGGGCACCACAAACTGACAAGGCGTAACAGCTGAGTGCAAAAAAATATATTGTAAAGAGACAACAAATATATGTGATATTTGATATGGCGTCAATGGCCCTGAGTCACTAATACTCTTATAGGTCCCCTCAGGGAATTCTCCGGCAGCTTTCTCCTCTCCACCAAGGTGAGCTAGCCGACGGGGACACCCTCGAGACGATCCCGCCTTAGAAGAGGGTGTCGTCTGGGCAGCCTAGTCTGCCTCTCATAGGGGTCACCTCCCATAACAAGAGGTTATGGCTTTTTTCCCTGCTTCGACCGGATGTAACTGCGTCTGTATACCTATGACTGTTGCAAGATAATAAACATATGAATGTCATTTTATTTTATCGCTTTGCTAATGTTTTAGTTAAAAGAAATTTGCAATAGACCGTTGAAGTATCTCGAATCTGCCGCTGATAATAAATAAGAGGCTCCGTGAACGCACGTTGTGAGAACCGCTAATGTGTGTTCATACCAATATATACGAGAAAACAGAGTCTGGCACGATGCTCAACGTGATAACATCTAGGGTCAAGCTATGAGCTTTGTCACGGCCAGGCGTCTACAGCTTGGTCGATGTTGGGACAAACGAGGTAAATAATGTCGAACTGTCTGGGTGCCAAATGAAAGTGTGGGGAGTTTGTGAATTAAGGTGGGATTTGTGGGAAGGGGGGGGGAGGAATCGCGGTCGTTACAGAAAGTGGGTTGAAGGTAGGAGGAAAGTTGGTTGATGGTGGGAGGAAAGTTGGTTGAAGATGGGAGGAAAGTTGGTTGATGGTGGTATGAAAGTTGGTTGATGGTGGGAGGAAAGTTGGTTGAGGGTGGGAGGAAAGTTGGTTGATGGTGGGAGGAAAATTGTTTGAGGGTGGGAGGAAAGTTGTTTGAGGGTGGGAGGAAAGTTGGTTGAGGGTGGGAGGAAAGTTGGTTGATGGTGGGAGGAAAGTTGGTTGAGGATGGAAAGAAAGCTCGTTGAAGGTGGGAGGAAAGTTGTTTGAGGGTGGGAGGAAAGTTGGTTGAGGATGGAAAGAAAGCTCGTTGAAGGTGGGAGAGAAGTGTGGTGATGATGCTACACAGAACGTGGAATGAATAATGTGAGAAGTAGATGAGGCGCATTGTTTGCGCTTTCTACTGGGTGAAGTGAAATAAAGAAAAATGAATCAGTCGCAGCTGGCAACACTGACAATTTTTTTTTAATTGCGTTTTTAGCTGTCCTAACTAAGGACATCCTATGCTAAGTAATTAGCATATTGAGAAGCTGTAAACTTTTTGTCAGGCTTACTTATTCATTACGAGCATGTATTTTAAAGTAAAATTGACTTAAAGAATTTAGAAAAATCCCCAAGTGTATCAAACCGGAATGATTTACTTGAAGGTTGAAGTCAGGAAGATAATATCGTGTCAATCTATTTGATTTCAGTCAATGAGCTAATAAATGATGCAAGTCTTAGTTTAAGGTCATGAATATTTGGTTAAACCGCAGTGGTTCTAAAACTGTATCCCGTCTGCAAGCTCCTATCAACCATGTGAGAAAGAAAACATATCCCACACAACTGATGAACCGCTGTAGGTTTGAAAAAAACATTGACTTGTTTAAAAAAAAACTATTATACTTAAAATTGGTTGTCCCATTTGAACAAAATAAATAAATATTTATATAAAAATATAATATTAATGTACCTCTGTTCATTTAAAAAACAAAATATTTAAGTAAAATGCTTAACATCGTTGACTTTCAGAGATCATATTTTTAAAAAAAATGAGGCATTGGTTTATTTCCTTCTTTCTTTCAAATTTAAAATAGCTTTACGTTACTTCTTCTCTAACTCACACAGACACGGTAACAACGAGTTTTGAGTCGGTAAGTCCCGGGGAGTTAACAAACCACGGAGTTCCACAACATTAACCTTTTAACTCCCCCTTGTTTACAAACACCTCACGGTGCGAAAGTGTGTACAAACACTGAACCGTTTGGTGGCTGTACAGAAGACCGTTTGTTTGCGGTTTGTTTTCGCCCCGTATCGCTATGTGTCATCGACCCTAACGCCCAATCGCGTGAACTGGAAGCCCGGGAGGAAATCCGACCCCAGGCCGATCTTGTGGGCCCTCGTCGGTTTTACAATATTGGCATTCTGGTCTCATATGGCGTCACATGACCACAGCCAGGAATACCGCGAAGACGCTCTTTTAGGTGGCGGTTCTCACAATATTGGCATTCTGGTCTCATATGGCGTCACGTGACCACAGCCAGGAATACCGCGCGAAGACGCTCTTTTAGGTTGCGGTTCTCATAATATTGACATTAGGGTCTCATGTGACGTAACGTGACCTTGGCCAGGAATACCGCGAAGACGCTCTTTTAGGTTGCGGTTCTCATAATATTGACATTATGGTCTCATGTGACGTCACGTGACCACAGCCAGGAATATCGCGAAGACTCTCTGTTAGGTCCACAGAACTTGAACAAGGCTCAGCAAAAAATTTGCGATTGCTAATTTTTTTTTAAATTTTAACTTTCAAGGATAATGCTTTGCTTGATTTAAGTGTGCGTGACTGAAACGTTTAGGTTTATTGTTCAAAACAGAAGATTATTGCATCCTACCTTCTCTATGTTCTGTTAAAAGAACGTATTGGCAAGTGGCGCAGCGGTCACAGGCCACGGCTTTGAGGCACCACGCTATTCCCAGGGGCATTTGTTTCCCTAACTAGTGTCAGGGACCCATTCAGAGCTGGGTGGATTCAGGGACACCCTTGGCACTGGGCACAAATCCTTGCCTTCAAAGAGATTCGAACCTTCCAACGCAACGATCGATAATAGTGACAAGAATTAAAAAAATTTATACGATGTACGTAGATAAATTAAAACCTAAAAGTAATTTTTCAAAGTAGTGAAATCTCAACATCGATTGTATTGAAACAAAGCGTGAGTTAAGTATTTTTTCTAACAGTTTGTAAGTCAAAAGTTATCAGTCATTGAATTGAATTGTCTTCCAAAAGATAGTTGAGCTGTTATTGCTTATTAAATTAAAGAAGTTATTAGGGGGAAATATTCGAAATATTATCATTGAGAAATGATAACTTTTTTGAATTAACCCCTAATAAAAATTTTTTTAAATATTAAATGCAAAATAAAGGGTTACTAGTAAGGATTAAGTATTATCAAAGTACTTGTCAGGAAACTTCTTTTTTTTTCTCAAGGATTTTATATATAAGTGTGATTAAAATCTCATTTTGAAAGTACAGATTGTATAATTTTAAAGTCATTTTAAACTAGTCACTCTAATGGGCTACCAATACAGCAACAGCCCGTCCCGATACATGGGCTACCAATACAGCAATACCCCGTCCCGATACTTTTGCTACCAATAAAGCAACAGCCCGTCCCGATACCTGTGCTACCAATACAGCAACATCCCACCCCCACTACTTGTGCTACCAATACAGCAACAGCCCTTCCCGATACTTGTTATATTGGCTGAATGTACATATTCATGTTTCTCCACTCGCGCATTAGTCAACATAACAATTTTTGGCCTCTTTAGTTTAAAAAAAAATAAAGAGAAAGTAAATCTGGTTAACAAGAGCTTTAAATACATAAGACTTGAGAACAGCTCTATTCCACTAAATTGTGTATGCTACCTATTCCCCCCCCCCTTTTTTTACACTTTAAAAAAAACAAAAAAAACAACAGCAGCTGCTGTCCGAGCTGGCAACATTGGCCTAACACGCTGATTAGCTGAATGAAAATTGGCGACACAACTGTTGTACTCGCTATACACGAACAAAGCGAAATGGATAACAAATCATGTTCCTGTTTTTGATAATACCGTTATGTGGATACGTGAATTTAGCGCAAGAAATGATCGTCGTTCATGGTGATTTAAAAGATTACAGTAATTTTAGTTTTCAATATCTAAGTGAAATTTACTAATGATTACGGTAAATTAAATGTTTACGATATTTAACTTGAACAAAAAATGTTATTTGTGTCAGTAATCACTTAAACACGAACGTAATAAAGGTGGAAATTAATATTTAGACGTATGTCCATTCCACCCACCCCCCTTCCCTTGTCGTCCATCAAACTTCTCTACAGCGTCAATGGTTAACTCTCTTGCATGGTGACCTGTACCAATGTGAGCACCACTTGTTTTAAAAGCGCACAGTTGGCAGCTGATCAGCTTGTATGTAAGTTACGCCTTATCGTTGTTTGATTTAGTCAAGGAATTCCCGGGGAATCTCTTCAAGCTTTTATAGTTGATTCATCAAAATGTTCTCTAAATTTTTTTTTAAATAGCGTGTTGACTATTATATTTACCTCATGGTTTAATGATTTCACGTCAGACAAAACTCATCTGAGCGAGTGTGGTGTGCGTTTGTGCTTATGTGTGTGCATTGGAATGTTTTCTATTTTTTGCCTTTTAGAAGATTTTTAGTTATTATTTTTTTTTCTTATTTGCTTCTTTGTTTGTGTGTGTATGTGTGCTTTTTATTTTCACGCGCAATGTGATGATATAGTAGTTGGTGTTGTATTGCACTGTTGCCCCATTCAAATGCTGCCCCATGTACATATTTCCCTTTTTTTAAACCCGTGTCCTTATTGAACCCGTGGGTTCATTAACCCTAACCCCCACCCATCTAACTAAAACCTCTTCCAAGTGTTTCCCCCATTAATCGGTTTCATCATTGTTGTTCTTTTTACTTTGTCGTATGAGGAGTATAGGGCAAAGTATTGTAATCGTGCAAAAAATAGAAATCGAGATTTTGATTAATCTCTACGTTTTATACAATTTTTGATTCGGAAAAGCCCAGTTTTTTAAAATTAAATTTTGTCCATATGTATGTGCTTGTGTGTCTGTGTGTGTGTGTGTGTGTCTGTGTGTGTGAACACGATATTTTTAGGACCGTCTCAGTTGGGTGAAAGAAACTTCATATATAATTAGTATTAGATTCGATACATAGGTTTCTATAAACTTTTAATCTTTTTTTTTCGGTAAACGGTAGTGAAACTTAAATCAATATCCGGTTTTTGAAAAACCCTCAGAATTTTATAAAAAATGTTCATATTATATGATCGTCATATAGCAGCATATACCTTGACTATTATTTACGAATATGCAAGAAGATTTATCGGCCTTCAGCCAGCCTTATTATTTAACGAAACATATTTGCGCGGTATCCATTATTTTAATTGCACTTTTGTCCGATTTCAACTAATGCCGACAATCAAATGACCATGATTATATCAAAGAAAAGAGTCATAAATGGTGCCACGGGGTGGTTGGCATGATTAGTTTCAATGGTATTAGAATGTTAACATGCGTTTTTGTTGTTGACAATTAAAAAAAAATCTTTCTACGTCGATGTCTCATTCGGCATGTCGGTTTCCTTAACGGCGATCTTACGCACAGCGCCAAATTTCACATCTTACGCACAGGGCCACGTATATCTTACGCACAGCGCCAAATTTCACATCTTACGCACAGGGCCACGTATATCTTACGCACAGCGCCAAATGTCACATCTTACGCACAGCGCCACACGTCAAACTTGCTCACTTTGCAACACTCGCACATCACATCTTACACTTACACGCGACGAGCGTTGATTACAGCTTACATCACGTTTGACAGCGACATCAAAGATTTTAGAAGTGCAACCATCACGCCCCCACACATTGCTCTTCGTTTTTAGAAATGTTATTATGTTGGTCACTCCGACCCAGCGATAGAGTTGATTGCATTAGGATGGTCAGAGTAACCTAAAACTGATATCATGATTGACCAAGGGACGGTCCATCTAGTCTAGGCGCCACAGTCTCTCTGAGGTGTGTTTGTGTGTGATTTTTGTATGTGTGTGTGTGTCAGTTGGGATCAATAGTCAAACCCAGGAGGCCATTATCGTAACATCCGATATAAACCGCTTAGGTCGTGAGCGGAAAGGTGGGAATGAGGTGGCAGTGGAGGGTAAGGGAGGAAAGGAAGAGAAAGGCGGAAATTAGGGGGAAAAACAATTAGATTTTTAAAATGACAAATAAATGAATGGAGATAAGGGGAGAAGAAGAAAAACTCTGATGCATGGATGCGGAAAACAGGAGAAAGAATTTGTAAGAGGGGTAGAGCATCAACGAGGGAGAGAATGAGAGAAGGGGAAATGACTTGATATAGCGTGTGTGACAGAGCGAGAGAGAGAGAGAGAGAGAGAGAGAGAGAGAGAGAGAGAGAGAGAGAGAGAGAGAGAGAGAGAGAGAGAGAGAGAGAGAGAGAGAGAGAGAGAGAGAAAGAGAGATTGTGAAAGCTAGTTAAGAAATACCGAGAGACAAAATAGTAAAGACTGTTACAAAATAAAAGTGTATGTTAGGATCGATTTTGATTGCAATGCAGACAATCCGAGAGGAAACAGAATGCATTGAAAAAATATAAGCTTCATAATATTGATTGAGAGAATGATAGAGAGAGAGAGAGAGATGGAGAGAGAGTGAGAGAAATTGAGGGAGGGAGAGTGCTACAGAGACCGATATATTTCGGAATAACTTTACTTACGATAAGCAGGATTGGGGCCCAGCAGAAAATAACCGGCTCAATATAAGACAGGCTTGCGTTTATCTTCGGGAGTTGCAATTTATGGATTTCTTGACAGAGCAGTGATAAGTGGGGATTTGGGAATTATATGCTGTAGGATAAGCGCGAATGGGATTTCCATTTACGCATAAGTGGGAATCGGTCATTGTAAGCTGTGTGATAAGTGGGAAGCGGAAACTGTTTTTGAGAAGTTTGATAAGTGTGGAATAGGCATTCAATTGTGTGTATTATGTGGAGTTGATATAAAATGGGCTTTTTTAATAAGTAGGGATCGATATAATTTATAATAAGAAGATAAAGGACAACATATTATGTCATGATCTGATTGGAGATTGAATACCATACCAAATGTGATAATTGACGATTGGATGCTATATGTTTTATGATACTTTGGGATATTAAATAACTTGTTCTTAGATAATTATTGGGGATTAGATATTATGCTATCGTTGATAATTGGGAACTTGATTTTATTCGATGTGTGATAATTGGGGTTGGATTCGATATAATGTTTGATAATTTGGGATACGACATTATACGATGTGTGATAATTGGGAATTGTATATAATACATTGAATGATGATTGAGGATTGGATATTAAATGCGTTAAGATGTTAACCGCGTCTTATAGGCACTGAAATATGGGGGTGTGTTTTTTTCGGGATGCTGCATCATTTCCTGGATGCCACGCCGATATTTTTCTTGCGCTGAGTGAAAGACCTCGCTTATTTAGGCATGTCAAGTTAAAATTTGTTATCTTACGGTGTTTGTTTGTAGAGGAATACACGGCACACGTATAAATGGCGCTACCTCTTTTCACATCCATCGACAACTGTTCCCCCCCCCCAAACCTTACCCCGTGACCTGTGGCTAAACGAGGTTGACGGTTGCCCTTGCATTAAAAGTGCACCATGACGTCACTGAGGAAACGTCAACAAATGAATGAAAGGTAATAGGTTGTAAACAGAGACAAAAAGTATCTTCAGTTTGCTTATAGTACAAGCTATCCCCACTTCTTACCCCATCATGCACGCAAAAGCCCCTCCACCCTCTCTCTCTCTCGCCACCCCCCCTCCCACGAATGTCTATGCCACCCCCTCGAATTGTGCAGGCCACCGCCCCCCACCCCTCTCCTCCCCCCCCCCGAGTCATGTTTAATGTAACTCTCCGAGTCGTGGAGTTTAGATAGTCTTGGGGAGACCAATCGTTTTTGACAGTTTGCAACCAATATTTACTGTGGCTTTTCTCGGCACCTCCTATCAAAAGCGGGAGAAGAAGTAAAACCCCAAGCCATCAAACTTTGACAAATGTCGTCTGCGACTCGTGTACTGTTATGAATAAGATGCCCAGCTTATGACATTCAGTATTCACATGAAGCTGAGTGTATGTTGTTGGAGCTGTGTACAATTTATATTTGACGTTGTGTAAATGTTGTTGTGAGTTTTGGTATGCCTGTCGCCTTTTAGGTGTATAGTCGAATTTTGAGATTAGATGAGGCCTCAAGAGAAGAAGCGTGGTTTACTATAGCACAAACCCCACTTTGTCAATCTTCTATCAAAAATTCATATTATGTATTTTTATATGACATAATGTTCTCACAAAAAAATGTAAAAAAAAATATATAAAATAAAACATTTTGCAGAAACATGAAGAATTCAGTCCTCAGAACAGGGAACAAAATTCAAAATCGACATTTAAAAGAGATCTATTTTAGACAGGAGGACTGATGAAAGGCATTGTGGTTGGTTGCAGTTCAATGTCATTTAAATTTATTCCGCCCCCTACATTTTTCATCAAATCCCATGAAATGGGAATATAAGAGTTAAATGAAGGTGACTTTCTGGTGTCTATACAGGACGAACAACAGGGTCAAAATCCGTGCCAATAATTGGAGCGAATTCGGTCTGATCAACCTTTTGTTTTAGCTGGTACAATTGTTTGTTCAAGGTTATCCCCAAGGTTAAGAAATGGCAATTTAAATATAAATTCTTAGAAAATAAAACATACCGGAATGTAAATGAGATTTGAGTTCAAAGACGGAAGATAAAGCAAATCAAGAAGTCTGAGAATACAACTGTCCTAGAGTTGTCATGTTTTATGTTCGAGTGGAAGCGAAGCAAGCTTGGCTTTTGTTCAAACTCACGCAAAAAAAAACAAAAACAACAACAACAACACAAACTAACTACACTAGCTCACTCCATTTTCTTAAACAATAACCTCTGCTTTTTACGTCATGGGTATTTACTACTGACAAGCCAATACAAAAGTTTTTAAAGAACCTTTTAACGAGGTTACAGCTCATGCTTTGATTTGAATGCCTTCAGTGGTCTTTAAATTGGCTTAATCGTGTCCAAGGCGTATTATAGAATTTAGTCCCCAAAAAAACCCTCGGTTACAATCGGTGTTAATGATGCAACCACATCAAACATAATTATATGATACCAACCACAACCAATATACTGAGATAAAATCATAAACAACCCTCATAATGATATGGTACCAATCATATTCCACATTTTGACGTATAATCAACTAAAGCCCTCATAATGACATTAAGCCAACCACAATCAAAATAATGGTATGAGTCCTACAATTTTGTATACCTCGCTTCTAGATGAAGCTAGTGACATTATTTACCCCAACGCTTACGCTTAATTGCATGTTCAAACCATATACCCACATAACAATATAACAGCAGTACACGGTGCTCTTGTCATTACTTATGCAACTTTTCGACAAAATTTAAACCTTCAGGATTGGTACTTCACTAGTTTGATATTTCTCAATAGTATAATCTACAGTAACATTTCCGGATCATTGTCACCGTGACATGCTTTCTCAAAGACAGAATGTGAACTTTTCATATCAAGTCTATCGGGGTGTTTCCCTAAAGCCGATTTAACGTAATTTAATTATTGAACTTTGATGTACAACTGTGGCATTCAGATCTATTTAAAGGAGAGGGTCAAGCAGCTAAACATATATTTTCACGAGGTGAAGGAGTGGCAGCGCACGCAGAAAACTGATTGCAGGCAGTATAAACGACAACAAAATAATCCACTCAACCATTGTAACAACGCGTTCTTGGGCTTTATTTCCTCTTTGACATTTAACGCAGAAGATAAGTTAACACGTGGAGTCAATTAGAACCGGAAATAAACTCAGGACTAGAAACGTTCGTTTTCAATACGTAATACACACATCATCTCTAAAACAAAAGATTAGGTATAATTATCATACACATATATATATATCGCCATGTAGTAGAGCGACAGCAATTTTTCATGTAGTTGACATTTATTAACATTTATCTGACAAACGGGTGTATCAAAGATCTATATCAGAAATTTCTCTTGTAAATAAACGATTCTTCATCCCCACAAACTCCAACTTATCTTGACACGCATCTATACCCCATCACACCCTTTGACAACAACACCATCTATACCCCATGAACACCCTTTGACAAGAACATCATCTAGACTGCATCAACACCCTTTGACAAGAACATTATCTATACCCCATCAGCACCCTTTGACAAGAACACCATCTATACCTCATCAAAATCCTTTGACAAGAACACCATCTATACCCCATCAACACCCTTTGACAAGCACACCATCTATACCCCATCAACACACTTTGACAGGAACATCATCTATACCTCATCAACACCCTTTGACAAGAACACTATCTATACCCCATCTACACCCTTTGACAAGAACATTATCTATACCCCATCAACACCCTTTGACATGAACATTATCTATACCCCATCAACACCCTTTGACATGAACATTATCTATACCCCATCAACACCCTTTGACATGAACATTATCTATACCCCATCAACACCCTTTGATAAGAACATTATCTATACCCCATCAACACCCTTTGATAAGAACATTATCTATACCCCATCAACACCCTTTGACAAGAACATTATCTATACCCCATCAACACCCTTTGACTAAGAACATTATCTATACCCCATCAACACCCTTTGACAAGAACACCATCTATACCCCATCAACACCCTTTGATAAGAACATTATCTATACCCCATCAACACCCTTTGACAAGAACATTATCTCTACCCCCTCAAGTTACCCGGGCACATACATAATCTCTACCGTATCGAATTAACTTGATAAGTACAAAACTGCTACCTTATCAAGTTCCTTGTACTTCAAAATCATCTTTACCCTATCAGCTACCCTTAACACACGCATTATTTCTACGCCACCCATTTACCTGAACAAACATCATCTCTATCACCTCAAGTTCCCTGGACATACACATAATCTTCACTTTATGAAAGACATTCCAGTTGAGCTCAAAAGGCTGAAATTGACTTTAATTTTTTTTTAAATTTAATACTTATCATAATGGGTGTTTGAAGAGCGTTCGTGAACTTCTTATTTTTCATAACATGGCAACCAAGTATAACAAATTAGGTTGAGAACCGCTGTTCACGTCATTGACAAGAGGGGTCTTTTTACCTTATTGCCCCATTTTTGTCCCGTTCCCCGGCTCATGACATCCCCAAAACACACGTATTTTCCCCCAGCCTATTTACCGACATAAACCTCCTAGGCATGTCTTATATCAGGCTAATCAACTTGGAGAATTCTTGCATTGTTTATTTCTATAATAGAAGCAGCCAGCGGTCTGGCTTTAAACCTGAGATAATGAAAATTGTGTTTTAGATACTCCCCGTTAGAGTAAGACGACCAGTAGCAAACATCGACGGACCCTTGGTCAGATAGATGGTGTGTAGGTAGATATGATGTTGCGGTTTGCGTTGAGATTACATGAATTATTATACTCAGCCACCTGTGTTAACGTTTTCAGGTGTGAGGGAAAATCAGGTTGGTGGGCGATCCTTAGCTGGTGAAGGGAAAAAAAGGTCGAGGGCGTTTGTGTGTATGTGTGTGTGTATGTGTGTGTGTATGTGTAGTGTAGCTATGGAGATAGACGCGGGGTAAGAATTAAAACAAAATAATAATATGATCAGTTTATTTATGTATAGATAAAATGGATTTTCAATTCCAAGCACAAAAAAATTCTATATAAAACTTAAGTCTACTATTATCAACAGTGTTTTCGCATAAATACACATATATATGCGTTCATACAACAGATCGAAAATACTCCGATAATAAAGCTCAAAACTGATTAGTTAAAATTAATTATGAACGAGTATAAATCAATAAATTGATACTAAACTGATAGTTTATTTCAAATCTAAAAATATAATGGTTTATCTCATATGAAGCGTAATTTTTTCTCTTTTGAGAAATGTTTTTTTTTAAATTGCATATTGTTAGAATTTAAAGTATTTTGGTTAATATATGTTTATTGTGCTATTCGTGTGAACATATCGTCCAACGGTGATGGTTTTTGCACTTTGAAATTATGTATTGTTAAAAGTTCATCCAGTTGATGATGAACTCCCCTTAACAAATTTTAACGTAAACATTTCGACCGTCGGGTTTGTTGCCGCTCACTGGGATGGGGTCATTTGTGGACACGACCCATAACCCGGGCGTTTAAATCACGTGATATCATCAACCGGAAATAAGCCCTTGGCCCAAGCGGGTCCCGCCGGACGATGACCTTCAGACCGGCGACGACGGGTACTCGGTACTCGGACGATTATTGACATTTGACCAGCAATTTGAAGGGCTTCGGTCAACTAGTATAAGGTCATCCAGTTGTTGACACAACCGAGGATCTACACTACGGAGACACGTATGCAAATACTTGATGGGGGAGGGAGGAAGGAGGGGGCTGTAATTATTATGTTATTATATTTTTTTTAAAAAAAACAACGTTCCGTCGGGTGTGCTAACCGAAGTCTCTCTTGTATACAAGGTCTTGGATAACCGCCCGTCTCCGAATGGGACAGAATAATCAGTGACCTGTCTCAACGCACGTTTGTGTAATCTGGGTCTGCTACTGATAAAAAAAAATATCGTTCCGCCCACCCCGCTTCCCATGCCCAAACCTCCCCGCCCCCCCCCAACACCCAATCATTTGTTTCCAGTACTCGAGTCGAGCTTTTCTTTCATCACGTTCATGCATCTCAAAGCTCCGGAGATGTGAACTTTTAGGAAATCAAGATCCACGCTTTTCACGATCTGCGTGACTTTTTTGTGACTGCGTCTATTATTTTACAGAGTCAGCACAAGTAAAGCATAACTGCGGCTAGCTTCATATCTTAAACAAAATTATGAAGAAAAAAAAAGCAACACAAATATTTTAACCGCTTATCTTATTTTCTTATGCGCAAATTTAGGTTATTCATTTAGATTAAAAACAGAAAGGTCGGTGACGTGGCTGGTGATATTGCTCCCTATGGCTGAGCTGGTTGTATCCCGGCCCATGGCGTAGCTAGTGATTTCCCGTCAATGGCGTAGTTCGTGATAATGTCGACCATAATGAGACAAGCACTTTCAAGCCATTTTTCAAAGAAAGCACAACCTTTTTCATAGTAAATAATTCCCACTCACTCAGTATAAAGAAAGAAATTGGTCCCCGGGGGTTAATCGTCTTCTCTCGATATCTTCAAGGGGAGTCACACAATCCCTCGCGATATCTTCCATGGAAGTCACACAATTCCTCACGATATCTTTAATGGCAGTCACACAATCCCTCGCGATATCTTTAATGGCAGTCACACAATCCCTCGCGATATCTTTAATGGCAGTCACACAATCGCTCACGATATCTTTAATGGGAGTCACACAATCGCTCACGATATCTTTAATGGAAGTCACACAATCCCTCGCGATATCTGTAATGGCAGTCACACAATCGCTCACGATATCTTTAATGGCAGTCACACAATCCCTCGTGATATCTTTAATGGCAGTCACACAATCGCTCACGATATCTTTAATGGCAGTCACACAATCGCTCACGATATCTTTAATGGGAGTCACACAATCCCTCGCGATATCTTTAATGGGAGTCACACAATCCCTCGCGATATCTTCGATGGGAGTCATACAATCCCTCGCGGTTAATTAAAAAAGCCTTCAAGGGGCGTCACGGATTTAAACCTTTAAATCTGATAAGCAATGAGACAGAAATTATTAACTAAACGAATCGCCGGTTTCTTATGTCGGCCCCAAGAATAATTACCAAAGAATAATTTGAAGATAAATTTCTAACTTAAACTAGAAACGAGAATACACAGAAGCTAAGTAAGTAACTCACTAAGTTTATTTATTGAACTTTCAAAAAGTTATTGAGCATCTTAAAAAAAAATATCAAAAATATTTTTTTAAAAATTATTTAACGAAACATAGAACATGCCTCGACCAGTTTTCTTGTTGTGACGGTGATTTTTTTCCCGTTTAAACAAGGCCGAGCACTTCTACCACCTCTGACGTCATGAGCCATAGAATCACAACGTTATCGATGTTATTTTTGTTCATAGGCAGCCTTAAAGGCTGGTCATCTTTCACATAATAGTTCCCTCCCCCCCTCCCCACAACCCCACAACCCGGCCATACCGCCCCCAATCTTTAACACTTCAGGCTCTAAACCACATTTTAAGCCCCTGCATTGCCCTGATTGTTTACAATTACTTGACTTCCTGTTGTGGAAGAGATTCCACGGGGCTGGTGAGACAGTGTGTGTGCGTGTGTGTGTGTGTCTGTGTAAGTGTGCGTGAGTGTGTGCGTGTGTGTGTGTGTGCGTGCGTGTATGTGTGTGTGTGTGCGCGCGTGTGTGTGTGTGCGTGTGCGTGCGGGCTTGGGGTGGGGAGGGGAGGGGACTAGTAAGAGGAATTAGAGAGGAGGGTTGGGATGGAGGTGGCTGAGAACCATTGTCCTAAAGATGAGAACCGTTGTCCTAAAGATGAGAACCGTTGTCCTAAAGATGAGAACCATTATCCTAAAGATGAGAACCATTGTCCTAAAGATGAGATTCATTGTCCTAAAGATGAGAACCATTGTCCTAAAGATGAGAACCATTGTCCTAAAGATGAGAACCATTGTCCTAAAGATGGGAACCATTGTCCTAAAGATGAGAACCATTGTCCTAAAGATGAGAACCATTGTCCTAAAGATGAGAACCATTGTCCTAAAGATGAGAATCATTGTCCTAAAAATGAGAACCATTGTCCTAAAGATGAGAATCATTGTCCTAAAGATGAGAACCATTGTCCTAAGGATGAGAACCATTGTCCTAAAGATGGAAAGATAATAATAGAAATGTGTGGACCAAAACGACGACGTGCATCGTTATCAGAAGCTTCTGTTTTAGAGATAGCATTAATTGTCAACTTGCCAACTTCTAGATTCCTTGCACCAAACATTGATCCGCTTGTCGTTGAATGTCCTGCATAATTTTCTCTGTTGTCTGTCAAAGTTTCCACGTTCTTGAAATCAAATCTTCTAGGTTTAATGCCCCAAATGTTGGAGCCCCTTGGTGTCCTTAAAATTTGCATTTCTAGAATAATGTTGGAGCCTGGGGATTAATTAGAATCAGTGACACCCCTTGATGACCTAAACAATTAATTAGAATCAGTGACACCCCTTGATGACCTAAACAATTAATTAGAATCAGTGACACCCATTGATGACCTAAACAATTAATTAGAATCAGTGACACCCCTTGATGACCTGAACAATTAATTAGAATCAGTGACACCCCTTGATGACCTAAACAATTAATTATAATCAGTGACACGCCTTGATGCCCTAAACAATTAATTAGAATCAGTGACACCCCTTGATGACCTAAACAATTAATTAGAATCAGTGACACCCCTTGATGACCTAAACAATTAATTAGAATCAGTGACACCCCTTGATGACCTGAACAATTAATTAGAATCAGTGACACCCCTTGATGACCTAAACAATTAATTATAATCAGTGACACGCCTTGATGCCCTAAACAATTAATTAGAATCAGTGACACCCCTTGATGACCTAAACAATTAATTAGAATCAGTGACACCCCTTGATGACCTAAACAATTAATTAGAATCAGTGACACGCCTTGATGCCCTAAACAATTAATTAGAATCAGTGACACCCCTTGATGACCTAAACAATTAATTAGAATCAGTGACACCCCTTGATGACCTAAACAATTAATTAGAATCAGTGACACCCCTTGATGACCTAAACAATTAATTATAATCAGTGACACCCCTTGATGACCTAAACAATTAATTATAATCAGTGACACCCCTTGATGACCTAAACAATTAATTATAATCAGTGACACGCCTTGATGCCCTAAACAATTAATTAGAATCAGTTACACCCCTTGATGACCTAAACAATTAATTAGAATCAGTGACACCCCTTGATGACCTAAACAATTAATTAGAATCAGTGACACCCCTTGATGACCTAAACAATTAATTAGAATCAGTGACACCCCTTGATGACCTAAACAATTAATTAGAATCAGTGACACCCCTTGATGACCTAAACAATTAATTAGAATCAGTGATACCCCTTGATGACCTAAACAATTAATTAGAATCAGTGACACCCCTTGATGACCTAAACAATTAATTAGAATCAGTGGCACCCCTTGATGACCTAAACAATTAATTAGAATCAGTGATACCCCTTGATGACCTAAACAATTAATTAGAATCAGTGATACCCCTTGATGACCTAAACAATATTTCTGATGTTTAAGTCAACGAAAAAATAAATATAAAAAAAAATAAAGCGCAACAGATATTTAAAAAAAAATGTTTAAGAAAATTGACCCTTGCGTGGATTGCATCTGCCAATCCTACACTCCACATGCCGTAAAGGTGGGTTGGGGATTTGATTTTTGTGTGTGGACAAAACTTGAATGATTCTAACTGTACACAAGAAAATAATATCAAATGTAAACACGAAAATAAGTATTTAATATACCCGTGATGAAATTCGTATGTATACACTAAGATGACAGGTATAAATTTATTCAAGATTTAAAAATGGTAAATAAAACAAAGATTGTGATTATACATATACCGGAAGGGAGTAAATGTTAATAAAGCAAGTTGACCAAGCACTAAATATAATATATTGGATAATAAGTCATCTAATCAAGGTGGTATTTAAAAGTATACAAATATGAAAAAAATTAAACACACACAAGATTACACAATTACAATTACATTCTTCATAAATATACTCAATTAGATTATAATCATAAATGTAGAGAAGGAAGTAATGTCACAAATAAAAAGTCATCTGATAAAGGATAAAACATTGAATATACTTGTCTCGAAAAGTTTTATCTTAATTGTGTGCTAACGCCACAGCCGAACCACTTTTGTATTGACAAGACGAAGTATCGACCTTCTCAATTCCTAATGACGCGCAAAACTCCACTACGAGTTGTTGTTCTTATTTCTTTCTTTTCGTCTTCCCCAGACATAGTTTCCTAGTGTGCATTTTAAAGCGCCGTCTCGTGTTCACCAGGGACAACATATGGCAGAATAATTCACGTCGACATGGTTTGTGGTGGTGGTGGGGGGGTGGGGGCATAGCATCTCTCAACAGCATGAATATGTCATTGGCCACGTCAAGTTGAAGAAAAAAAAATTCTCATAAAAGTACATCAGCGGATCAATCTGATTAAAAATTGAAAGATCGATTTCTCAACACATTAATCGACATTTGACTTCTTTTGTGTTCTCTCTCGTCAAATCCTCACAATGGCAAGACGGTTACAATAACATTCACCCCACCCTCCCCGTCCACCCAGTCCTCACTGAAGTCGTACCTGAAGTTTATTTTTGGAAATATTTAAGTCCTTCAACGTTGTGTGGCTTTTGATTATTGATAATTTAGCCTAGAAAATAGAGATTTATGCGGAGTCTTCTTTTTGGTTCTTTAATGTTCATAAAGTGATAAAAAAAATAATCTTGCTGATGTTTTTTTACCTAATTTTCTTCTAGATTCTAGTTATTATCTCTCTATTTTCAAACATAGCGGCCAGTTAAAAAATGTTAACTTTTCATATAAAGATTCCGCATAACAGAACCTTATCTTCTATTCACAGCCTTACCACCGGAAGTGACCTCAGTCTGGAAAGCGTATCCCTTCTCCCTAGGCAGCGGCTTCTGTTTCATCAAATCCTTCGTCCCTGAGATGACCTCCTACGCGTCGGTCCTGACCATCACCGCCTTCACCATAGACAGGTACGTGGCCATCTGCCACCCGCTGCGGTCCCAGGCCCTGTCCAGCCTCTCGAGGGCCGTGAAGATCATCATCGGGATCTGGGTCGTCGCCTGCGCCTGCGCGCTGCCCTACCCGATTCACACGAGGACCTTCTACGAGGTCTTCGACCCGTGCACGGGGGAGCCGTTGGCGGACTCGTATCTGTGCAACCTGCCCCAGAGGTGGCGCCACCGGATGAAGTACATGTTTCAGTTCTCGACCTTTGCCTTCTTCGTCGTCCCCATGGTGATCATCACCATCATGTACGTGCTGATCGGACTCACGCTCATGAAAACTGATCAGTTCGCGGCCGGCAAGAAAAACAAGCAGGCGCTAATCGCTGCGGCCAAGGCCAAGAAGGCGGTGCTGAAGATGCTGGGTGAGTGTTGTGAGTGTGTTGCTGGTGTCCTTGTCGTTGTGTGTGGGTCTCGTGTGAGATAGCTTCTGAAGATGCTGGGTGAGTGTTGTGAGTGTTGCTGGTGTCCTTGTCGTTGTGTGTGTGGGGTCCCGTGTGAGGTACTTCTGAAGATGCTGGGTGAGTGTTGTGAGTGTTGCTGGTGTCCTTGTCGTTGTGTGTGTGGGGTCCCGTGTGAGGTGCTTCTGAAGATGCTGGGTGAATGTTGTGAGTGTTGCTGGTGTCCTTGTCGTTGTGTGTGTGGGGTCCCGTGTGAGGTACTTCTGAAGATGCTGGGTGAGTGTTGTGAGTGTTGCTGGTTTCCTTTTCGTGTGTGTGGGTCCCGTGTGAGGTGCTCTGAAGATGCTGGGTGAATGTTGTGAGTGTTGCTGGTGTCCTTGTAGTTCTGTGTGTGGGTCCCGTGTGAGGTGCTTCTGAAGATGCTGGGTGAATGTTGTGAGTGTTGCTGGTGTCCATGTCGTTGTGTGTGTGGGGTCCCTTGTGAGGTACTTCTGAAGATGCTGGGTGAGTGTTGTGAGTGTTGCTGGTGTCCTTGTCGTTTGTGTTGGGTCCCTTGTGACTAGGTGAGGATGGCGGTGGTGAGGATGTTACGGGGAGACTTGAGTGTTTTTAGTGTCCAGTGGTGTGTCTTTATTTCCTTCATGTGTGCCTTTAATGCCAAGTGTTTTGTCTTAAGTTCTCTTAGTGTGTGTCAACGCTTTTCATACCCTGCCAAAAAATGTTGTACACGCCTTTTAGCCAATAATTATCATTGCATATTTCTAGATGCACAACAAACATATGTAAATCCTCCTTATTCTCTTCTGGAATTTGGAAAACCAACTCTATCATAAACATTCAAAATCTCTAATAAAAATGCAAGACTTGACAAAAACATGGATAAGGGTTTAAAGTATAAAGCATTAATCTTGTGTACAGAAGGGGCGACTGTAATGTATAAGATAAGATGTCATTTCTCGTCAAGAAAACGTGGCATATAATAGAGTTGATGGTCATGTCATTGTAAGTTTTATAATTTCTTATGTTGTATATTTTTGCATCCATTATGATTTTTAGCCTTGTCGTTTATTTCATTTAAACATTTCATTTCATGTGATATCAAGTAAAGATTGAAATAATAAAAAAACCGGTAAAAACAAAGTTTTTGACTATAAATCCCGTATTTTATGAGACATAACTAAACGTATTGATTATTATCAAACGCGACAAACATTTACAGACTGAAACCAAGGGATATCCCCTGGCTTTAAAACCGGGGGAAGAGACGGGAGGGGGTGCGGACATCGACGGGTGGTGTCAACGCGTGAACTGAACTCGCACGTGAAAGAAAAACAATAACAAACTTTAAATTTGAATTACATATGTTATATCGAGATAAACTAAAAATGCATTCTTTTAATTTCGGTACTTCGATCGATTTGAAATTTTGATACGATGCATTGTTAGGTGACACGAGTCTATGTGCAAAATTTCAGCTCGATGGCCTCACGGAAAGTGTGTCCCTTTTGACTTTTGTTTTTTCCGCCCGCGAACCCATGAGACGGCTGGGAAGTTAATATAAGGGATTTAAAAACAAACAAACCAAACATGCAGTCGATCAAAAATGCCAACCTCACTATTTAAAATATAGAACTCCATTGATGTTAGGTTTTGTAACTGAATAGTTTAAGTCAATATATGTCTTGACATTTGCATTTCATTTGATTGTTTTATGTCATAGGGCATTTATTTAAAATAATTTTGGGTAAGTAAAGAAGAGCTCCTTAATAAGAGATGATTATCATAAACAATTTCGAGGACCTTGAAACGAATTTCACGCACCAGACTTGTACACTGCTGTGGATTATATGGCATAAGAAGCAATGGGTGTCAACATGAAGGGGGGTGGCCGTGACTGGGGATCAGTTGTACTCCTTTTGGGGTAGTTCCCACGCCAAATTTGGTCTTCACCTGGCACTCCGCTCTCAACTATGGCACCAGGAAGTTGTAGCATGCACAGTGGCCACACCCCGGTAAACGGTCTCGACTGACCGCCTAAACAAGATGAGGATAACCGATGGGATACCAAAAACATTGAAGGGCGAATTGTCTACCCAACATGTGAAGACTCATTTCGGCTGCCGGTGCGCTGGATCTTATATGAGCCAACGGGTAAGAGGCGATTCACAGAAAAACATTGTGGAGTGCTACAAGCATAACGAGACACATGGCACGTCCTGGTCATCCACTGCATCCCACGCCACTCCAAGCCATATCGACTACCACTACTTGATGCTGGATCCGATGGCTTTGGGAGAGAGAATGAGGTCTACGTGTTGCGCACATCTTCCTCACTTTAAGCAAATTCGCAGCGGAAGTCATTCTCATCATCCGCCATATGACGGTAAGGGTCCTCGTCGATCAGGACGGATAAGCAACAACAATATGGCGGTTGTGACGAAAATAATGTCTTATAAGGTCCCTTTGTTTAGTTGCAGTGGGGGTCGGGTAAATCCGAAGCGACCGTTTCGTCCCCCTCAATTTTACTAGCAACGCCATAGAGCGGTGCCGGTTTAGGGCCAGGAGCGCCAGCACGGATTAGCAGAAGGTACCGCGAAGAACGCAGCGGACGCCAGCTCTGAGGAAACCTTCCAGTGGGGGTTTGCACCCTAGGTAGGTCATTGATGATCCCCCGCATTGCGGCGATCCTAACCATTGAGACTCGTATGCTTTGCCGGGGTGGCGCCGAAGTGGTAGCGGGTCGTAGTAAGGCAATTCCACCCCTCCTTGTGAGGTTAACTTAGTGGGAGGCATCCTCGACTTTCTGTCTTAGATGCCCAGGTGGCCGCTTCAGAAGCGACCGCTCCGGGGGGGGTTTTCCCAGCTGTCAACGTCCTTTTCTGGGGGAGGGGGCCAGATAGCTGGGAGGGTCTTCCAGGAAGACCCATGAAGAGCACTAGGCTCGGGGCTTCTGATTTTCTTCCACATGTAGGATCAATCGTTGCAGTGGCTGGTTTGAATTCCTTGTATTTAGCGGACTTTTTATTAAATACCTCGCGCTAGCAATGGATTGATGTATCACCGCTGGATGAATGTGTGTCGTCCATGCAATTATCCACGCTTTGAAGAAACAATCAATTCAACAAAAATCATCATTTTCATTTATTTTCTTCTTTTCTGATTTTTTTTTACCTTCCAGGACTCCAATGTTATCCCAGCCGAACAACCCCTTCCCTGAATCTCATCCCCTCTCTCTACCTCCTAAATTTATGGGATCACTCAACAACTCCCTCTTGTTAGGCCCTTTATTGGCTATTTCATCTCCCCTCGCCCCCCTCCCCCAAGCTCTACGTGCTCCCTTATAATCACATGCTGCTGTGAACATCGCCTGCCACATTTACATATCGGTGTCCAAACTAAAATTAAGAAAAATAAAAAATAAAAATAAAAATTGGAAATATCTCATCCGAGCCCCTCACCAATTAACCCTGTCACGGGCTTGTCTATGGTATGTTATTGACGCTTGCATGTAAACTAGGATGGATTCGGGCCATGTACTCTTACATCCGGTTGTCCGACCCTAATACCCCCGCCCCACCACACTTTTCCCATTTCTAGCTCAAAGCAGGCTCGCAAAAAAAAAGATTGGCAATGGTACGTGAAAGCACTCTACAACTCTCGCATTTCTCAATAAGATTACAATAGATTAATAACATAAAGGTTAAATCTATAAAATTATACTCATCGCAAATTGCCCTAGACCAGCTATTATTTTGGATATAATTATGTTGCACTCTTTACCCAAGATTATCTTTGGACTGATTTGTTTTTCATTTGAAATGTTGAACATTTGCCAATTAGCTTATTCAAATATTTTTTTAAGCCATACATTTATTCCACTACACAGGGCCGTCTTAACGCATAGGCCCGTTGGGCATTTGCCCGGGGGCCCACGAGCATAGGGGCCCCATGGGAATATGTTATTTATATATATTATGTATATTTATTTTTTTACTCCTGCGGGGGAGGGGCCCAACACTATTTCTTTGCCCTGGGGCCCAAAATGGTGTAAAGACGGCTCTGCAACTAAATCTGATTTTTTATCAGTTTTTTTCTAATAGAAAGATCTTAAAATAAGCATTTAAATTCCGGTTATAAATGCAATATCTATATCTCTAGACTTTCGACAATTTCCTGATTGTCCTTATCATGACACAGAAACAGTGTAACTTCTATAGCCGAGAAATGGTCATGTTGCCCATTCAGATAAAACTAATATCTTCAATGTTGAAATAAACGCAAGAAACTTCTGCGAAATACCTGAAAATAAATGGTAAGCCAGTGTCCATATTAACTACGAAACCTAAAAACAAGAAACATATTTATATTAGAAGCGTGAGACATTTAATGATTGAACACATACACAAAAAAAACAAAAAAAACCACGTGAAACGACATTAAACATTTATTTTAAAGTTCGCAGTGATATCCGTTCATTGCAAGTGTTCTGTTAATCTATGAAATAATCTTGGACGCATTAATCACACGTGTTCATATGGACTGCATATCTATTAAAAATCTAATGACAACTATTTTTTTCCTACGTTACGCCTATTTATTTTTTTCTATTTTCTTCTCAGGTGCCTAATTAAATTAAATAATGACGACATTAGTTTAAGCTGTGGAACGTGTTTTAAACAAAAAAAATCATAATTTCGTTCATATTAAGTAATCGAGTTATATGGATCCCAAACATCTCTGTGACGTGGTCATTTAAAATGATAAATGTTTGATACATGTCATCTGTTCGTTCCTGTAAACTTGCGTGAGTGTTTGTTTCACGGCGGTGAATCGTGTTGATCAAATGTAGTATGTCATAGTAACCTGGCGGGGCGGGGAGGGGCGGGGGGGCGGGGGGTGGGTTACAACTTTAATAAACTTAAACAAGATTGATGCGAAAACGGATTGGCACTTTGAGAACACGCCTAGTTGAATTTAATCACGTGACAGGACGTTATGTTACTTAATTCTAGACTCGGTCAAGAAAAAGAAGGAAAACAAGAAGAATAAAATTTTTGGTTTTACACTTAATTTTCTTCTATTTAAAAGTTTTTAAAAAATCAAATAAAAGGTTAAAACGTGAACAATAATGTTATTCCATTAGGACCTCATTAGCAAAAGACAAAGGCTAAAATGTGATTCTTTTGCGCGTTAAAATAACAACAACCCGATTTTAATAAGAACAACAACTTGAATGATTACATTGAATTGAATTACAACAAAATAAAAACGGTTTGTGATTTATTCCAGCTGCGGAGCTCACCAAGCTGGCTCAGTCCAATCACTTATGGAACAGTTACATATCTGTTTAGACATTCAACCATATAACCGCTGACAAAGCAGTTAGATGGACAGTGTCACATTTATTCCAGATTAAAATCACAATTATAAAAATTGTGAGCCCCCCCGCCGATCCAGCCAAAGTATCAACGTGTCTGTATTTTCAGACTTCAACCTTAAGGCACTTGAGATAATTTTTATCCATGAGAGTTCTCCTTTATTACCCAGTGCTCCCCTTCGATATCGAGGGCTCCTATTTGTTACCCAGGGCTCCCTTTTGGTTTGTCCAGAGCTCTCCTTTGTTGTCCATGGCTATCCTTTGTTGTCCATGGCTCTCCTTTGTTGTCCATGGCTCTCATTTGCTGTGCATCGCTCTTCTTTGTTGTCCATGACTCTCCTTTGTTCTCCAGGGCTCATTTTCTTTTTGTATGGCCCCCCTTTGTTATTCAGAGATTAACTTTCTGTCCAGAATCCGTTTTAGCAGCAAACTAAAATGGGTACTCTACTCTACTTTACCAACTTTTAAGAAGTGCGTAGATTTAAACTTTTATTTTGAAAGGTGTCAATGACATAACATTATTTCGAAATTATTTCAAAGCTTGATCTTCGCTGCTCTTGCTAAATCTTATTCTATTTAAAAATTTTATGATAGCGACCAAGACCTTAATTATCATTCAGAATATTTTTTGCAATAATCCCCCCCCCCTCCCGAATAAACAGAAGAAAAAATACAAAACCTGCAACAAAATTAAATCTTTAAAAAAAATAGCTAAAATTTTCAGGGACATTTTAAATTGAAATAATAGACACCCCTTACTGTTGAAATAATAGACACCCCTTACTGTTGAAATAATAGACAGCCCCTTACTGTTGAAATAATAGACACCCCCTTACTGTTGAAATAATAGACACTCCCTTACTGTTGAAATAATAGACACTCCCTTACTGTTGAAATAATAGAAACTCCCTTACTGTTGAAATAATAGACACTCCCTTACTGTTGAAATAATAGACACCCCCTTACTGTTGTAAAAAAAAACATTTTTTTTTGTTTCAGCATTAAAATACTTCATTTTGTTACAAATTGAAACAACGAAAAAAAAACTGAAATAATTTTCTTGTAAACTGCTTGAGCTGAAGAGCAACCCGTGTCGGGTGTGTTGTGATAGAAAATTCTAATTTAACTGCAGTGAGTTATGGCTTCTGTCGGCTGGTCTTGGCTGCTTAAAAATAGATCAAATTTGAATGGATTCCCCGAGGGCCTGCACCACCATTAAGAAAACGTGAGCTGAATGGTAAAGCAAGTTTTACAGCCTACTAAAACCTGCCACCACTAGGAGTATCGACAGTTAAGGTGACCGTGCAACGAGCCTTCTGTTAAGCATACCTTTCTCTATTTTATCTCTCCCCCCACCCCTATCCCATAAAAAGCTCATATGATGACACTATATGTTCCCGCTTTTTGTTTCCTGCTTGTTTGTTTCTTGCTTGTTGGTTATAAAATATATTCATCCGAATCCTTTAATCAATATTTACGAAATGAATTTTGTGTGGTTATTGTAGAAGATTGCTAATAAAAATAAAATAAATTAAGGGAAAATGTAACTACCATCAACAATTTTCACTTTTAACGGATAGTTAAAAAAATTAAAGTGGGAGGGTGGGGGATTGGGGGAGTTTCGTTAAATGTTATAAATAAGAAATTAAAATTCTTTGTTTTCACTATGTTACGAGCAGGGCTACGGTCCCCAATAAAGTAACTCTTCACTGAAGCTAAAATGGGTGTGTCTTCTATCATCAATAGAAAGGCATCCGCGATTAAGCAGTTAGTAAATTTATCAGCGATTACAGTCGAAAACAATTTTAAAGACGTTCAGGCTCTCTCAATAGGCCCTGATCTGTGTAATGCCTCTATTTTCTAAGACAGCATTATGAAACTGCTCTGCGCAGCTCGGTTTTCTTAGACATTACCCTTTTGACTTCCATGACTGCAAATTGAATCCATTTCCTTGACAGTTATTCCCGGAGGAACTATTGTTAATACGGAAATGTCTTTTGTAACGGGCGTGCTCCGAATGGAGAATATGTTCACCGATGTAGTCTGCAGCAGTATCAGATGTGTGTGTGGGGGGGGGGAAGGTATGTGTAGCGTCATATCAGGTTTGGGGAGAGAGTGTCACCATATTAAGATGAGAAGGCCGTCCAAACATGTTGGGGAGTGACGTGACCTATGTGTAGTAACATCGGTTCGATGTTTCACCATAATATGGAGTTACTACATTGTTTCCGAACACTATTTAGCAAAGCATGCTAAACTATCTTTCGACAGACGTCGGGCGGTGCTGCAATCAGGCTGGGTAGAAAAAAAAACGTTGTATTTTTTTTTAAATGTATGGATGAGCCTCACAAGCAAAGGGTCTCTCTTGTGGCTATTCAACACGTAGTCTTTCCGACTTTTCACAATGAAGGATATTTGATACATCCCATTAAATCAAAGGGTCAGCATAGGCTAAGACGTCTAAGAGAGGATGGCAGGGCTGCAAGGTGAAAGGGGTCAGAAAGACGTAAGGGGTCAGCTTTGGGAAAGGGGTCAACCTTGGGGAAGAGGGCAGATGTAGGAGAGGATCGAAATAAGACTATACTTGGACTCGATTAATCTTGGTCGACGTATGAAATATCATTCGTGTTTAAAATATATATATATATATATATATATATATATATATATATATATATATATATATATATATATATATATTAGGGCTGCAGAAGTTAACGATTTATTTATCGATTAATCATTAATAAATTTTAATGATTAAATTTTTTTTAACGATTAATCGATCCACCGTACGTCAAAAAGTAGAATATTTCAGCCAATAAATATAAACTAATTTCCGGACGATTACACGAACATTTTGGGTTTAAACTATTGACTGAAGTGAATGTTCAAAATGTTGATAAAGGTTATTGTGTCCATTTATAGAAAGCGTTTGCCTAACATGCAATGTTCCCTCTATGTCTAAGCTTCGTTGGTCCGTGTGCAAAGTTAAAAAAAAGCTCGTGTGCAAAGTTGCACAACCTGCATTTTTGTGCAATGTTTTACAAAATTTGCTGCGCGGTGATTCTAAACTCCTGCGTGGCGTCGGTCAAATATCTGCGCAGCCACGCTGCTTAAAGGGAACATTGCTACCATGGTTCTAACACTTCGCTTACATATCACATTCAAACCAAACATCCACTACAGTATCAGAAACTTCAGCTGAGACAATCTAAAGCTATGTGAACGATTGTTCAGCTCGGCTGGTTATATTGTCAATAAGACCCGCTCATCACTTGAACCATAATGTCAATACACTTGTCTGTTTGCGTTGTGGGTTAAAATATATCTTTAAAGAAGAAATTCCAGTGTTATTTCGATTTTTTACAAGTACGTTTAATAAATGTTACTGATGACACCATAAATTTCAATTTTTGGCTTTAATCGAAATTAACTATTAATTCATCGTTAAATTTTCGAAAGTTAACGATTAAATTTAAAATTATCTTTATCAGCTCAAATATATATATATATATATATATACAGTGGCGTCACTAGGGGGATGCGGGGGGGGGCGGGCCGCCCCGGGTGATACCCATCAGTGGGTGACACCCAAACTGAACGATTTTATGTTTAAAAAAATTAATAAAATAAAAATAAAAAATTAACAAAAGACAGTCTTTCCCCTATAAAGAAATAACGAAATACAATGAAATACGCTAATCGCTTAAACTTTTCAATAACAATATATCAGTTAACGTGCAATAATAAAACAGTCACAACAAACTACAATGAAAGGAATTAGGTAAAAAAATAAAGAAACAGCCGAACCAGAGAGAGCTTTATAAAGTTTTGAAATATGGGAGGCGGTGTCTTTTGTTTTAAATGATATAAGCCAACTAGGCTTAGACATACCGACACCCCATCTCACTAGTCCCTCAACCACAGTTGGGAGTGGGGTGGACGAAGATTTCTCTAAAAACAAAATAATAATAAAAATCAAAATATGGGTTTCCTTTGTTGTTGTTTTTTTAGAGGAAAGTTATGAATTAAATTAGTTAATAATTTTGTTTCATTTATACCAGTGGCGTCAATTGGGGGCGCTCCGGTAGACACCATCAGGAGGGTGTAACCAAAGTCTAGAATTTTATTGTGTTCGATTTTATGTCAGAAAAAAAGAAGACACATTTTTTTCACCCTATAGAAAGAAATTAAGAAATACAATTAAATACGTTAAACGCGAAAACGTTTATTTAAAAAATATCAGTTAACTTGCAATAATAAAACAGTACCAACACACAAAACAACATTAAAACAAATCAGTCGCAGCAGAGAGATCTTTAAAAAAGGCAGGACATGAAAAAGGCAGTGTCTTCTGTTTTAAAAGATATAAAGCCATTTTGTCTTTGACACACCGACAGAATGAAAGAATCCCACCTCATTTCTCCCTCCACCACAGTGGGGTGGGGGGGGGGAGAATACGATTTTTCTACAAAAAAAATGTCAAAAGATGGGTTTTCTATGTTGTCTTTTTTTTGAGGAAAATTATGAATTCAGTGTCTTTGACTTAATATTTTGGTTTATCTATATTTATTAGAGGCGTGCAAGCATAGACATGCATGTTTATATACAGGAAGTCCTCCGGTTACGACGGTCCTATCCCGACTTACGCTGTTTCGTTGTTACGAACACGCCCCCATAAAGAATAATATTACGAATTATTCCGTATTTTTTAATTTTTTTTTAATTTTTAACTTTTGTTTCTCATTGGGTAACGAATTGTTTTCTCTATTTGAAATAAAAAATTTATAAAAGTATTTACAATTATTATTTCAAACTACAAATTTCGTTTGCGAATTTTTCACATGGCGAAGTTAGCAATCAAGTCAGTAAAGCTAAGTAAGCCTACAAGTTCCTTTTCAATGCTCATTAGAGAGAGCATATTCAGTCTTTGTTGTTCCATGTACATTCTAACTCATTTTTTATTCTTTTCAACTTTGGAAAGGATCACTCTCTGCTGCAGTTTGGTATCATTACTGAAAGATAGATGCGAAATGCGATGTGTACATTTGTAAAGGACTGTGTGAAATTTAGCTCATTCACAAGCATCAAAATTGTTAGTTCTGTGAACGTGTTTTGAGTTTCGCATTGCGCTACTTCCTTTTCCTCACCCTGAGCTTTGGGCTTGACAATAAATTTTTTTAAAGTTCTGAAAATTGGACTAATTCTGAAGGTAAGCAGTCTTTAAAATCACTTGAATATTCTTCCATTAACTTGGATATTGCCCATCGAATGGCGTCATTGCTGAGCTCAGTTAGGTTTTTAAGAAAGCCAAATTTCCCATGGATGTCTTTATATGGCGCCTAACCAATGTTGTAGGGCTTAAGGAAGTTTGTCAATAATTACCAGAAATACCTCAACCTTGAATTTTTGTCTCGGTGAGAATATTGTTTTGGTGATGTCCCTTTTTCGGGCTTACACTTTCACTTTTTTGATAGTATGGAAGATTGTTTATACTCTTTTTTCATGGACTTGTCCTTTCCTTTGTCTTCATATGAATCTAATTAAGAATGCTGTCTTTTAACAAACTCAATGAGAGACTTCAAATGCATGGCTGAATTCAAAGATATTCGTGGCTCTTGAAGGAAAACATTCGTTTTCTGAAATGTTTCTCAAATTTCAAGATAAATAGCGACTTCCAGTTGTTCAAGTTCCTTCCGAAATCCTTCTGTTTCAAGTCGACAGTCACGTGGCTGATTTTCGTTAGTTGCTAATTCTTCCAGTGCTGCAATATTCACATGTTATGATTTATTAATAGACCTTAATCATTTCGGGCTGACCATCTTATGTCAGACAAGGCTTTGTTAACATGTATCGATTTCATGTGTTTTTGAAGTACCTGTCAACGATGAGTAGATGCAACAAGCCGGGTATAAAGATTTTGCAAAAGGAAAAAAATCTGACTGCAGCAGGACAACCAGCTGCACTTTTCCCAACCAAATTAATGGATGAGCTGTGCACGGCACATAATGAGCAACACTGCACTGCTCACGAATAATAGCCTGGACTCCGTTTTACTTCCTACCCATATTTGCAGCATTGCCGTATGACTGTCCAATGCATTTTCAGGGATTCATACAATCATTTGCTCATCTTTATTATACACTATTATAAGTTTGGTTGACTTTAAATCATTGGGGACCCCTCGCTTTAGCCCGTTCAGCACCCCCTCCCCTTTTAATCCGCCATAGGGGGACGGTGTCACGCATCTGTGACGATGTGTGATGAGGGGGAGGGTGTGTTTTAAAAAATGTGACGTCACATCATAAACGCGCAACTTTAAATAAAAGTTCCACTTAAATATTTGATTGTTTACCATCTATTTAATGACGCTTTCAATAGCTTCACGCGTGTTACGATATCAGAGAGCAAACTTACCCTAAATACATGTACTAGAAAATAGTGCTTTGGGGGGGGGGTGTAAAAACTTTGTGACGTCATATCGGAAAAAAAGGGCGGAGGGGTTGATTCTGAGATTTTGTGACAAAGTATGACGCTGGGGGAGGACGGGGTAAAAATCGGCAACATCGCGTAACGTCATTTATGGACGACCATTTCGGTCGTGAAGGGGTGACACCACGAGCTACCGCCCCGGGTGACACCAACCCTAGTGACGCCTCTGTATATATATATATATATATATATATATATAAAAGTGACGCAGAGTATTTAGGGAAGAGATTGCAGAATATTCAATTTACTCATCAGCCCGACCTTTCATTTAAACTGGATAGCGATCGGAAAAGTGAGAAAAGGAGAACAAAAAAAAACAACTTCAAAAGGCATTCCAAATGATCTGCGTGACAACGTAACATATTTAACCTAACTGACCAGTCATTGCTTGATGATACAGATTTTGAAATTGACAGGCTGGCTTTCAGCTAAAAATAAAGTTAACTTCGGGATGTTAACCGTGACTTGTAATGGTAAGATGGCTCGTTGACTTGCGCGTGTAAGATTCCTCTCGCTCGAGACGGTTTAAATAACTGACTTTTAATGCGAAGACAATTCGGATCGGTAATGGAAAGATAACGCTGACTTGCAACGCAGAGATAATTCCGGGTTGCAATGGGAAGATGACTCCGGCTTGTTTTGGGAGACTGGTTCTCACTCGCAACGTGTAGATAAGTCGGTCTTGTAATGGGGAGATTATACCGAACGGTCATGTGGAGATCGTTCCGTCGAGCGATGGGAAGCCCGCCGAGCTCCTAACGTATACCTGACCTTATCACAACAAGCTCGGTACATCAGTCAACGCGAGACGCACAGCGGCAACCAACTTCTGTTTTTATCTAGGTTCCTCATTATGATTTACATTTCAAATGACATTTAGAGGATTCCTAGCCCGAAAAGAAACTCGTATACTTATAAAACTGTTACAAAACATATATTTAAATATATAATGTGCTTTGAAAATAGTTTATTTATTGTTTTACTTATAGTGTAGCTATTATCGGTTTAAAACGGAATTAACAAACCTCATTTGTTACGTAAATTATAATTTGCGTTATTCTGCTTGCTAATTTGAAAATTTTAATTGGGGGTTAAAACAAATGTCCAAAAAAGTACAGTAAATATCGGGTGGGTGTCCATAATGGTGCATTTAATCTATAGCAGTTGGAATTCTTCATTTAAAAAAAAAGATTTAGTTTTCAGGGAATTAAATCGGTTTCTTGTAATATGAAGCTCTACGCTCTTGACTGCAAATTCAATAATTGATAAAAAAAAATAATAAATATTATCAGATTGAATGACAACCAACACATGGAATCTGCTAATTATGATAC
Organism: Ampullaceana balthica; assembly: GCA_944989445.1. Lineage (NCBI taxonomy): Eukaryota > Metazoa > Mollusca > Gastropoda > Lymnaeidae > Ampullaceana > Ampullaceana balthica. Next base: position 43,902 of record CALYLW010000571.1, read on the forward strand.
CATAGGATTTAACATTTTCCCCAACTTTTGTATTATCCGCTTGGACAACTACTTCTCTTACGACTTCAATTTTAATGAAGAAAAACTTACTTTTTATGCATTGCGAATCGTACTTAACAATATCCCCAATTTTCCGTAATTACAGCTTGAGTACTTAAACGTCTCCGTGATCCGCAGTTGGAACGCGGTGAGCAGGTTCTCTCCCGTGTTGTCAAATAACGAATTTTCAAACCTCTGATAGCAATGTATCCTTTAAAATAAATAATAATCATGAAATTCATTCCTCGTCATGTCATCGGTATCTGATGTTCATCTTACCACTGTCAAAATATTTTTGCAGACTAAGAAGCTTGCTGTCTACTTTCCAGACCAGGTTACGAAAAAAAATTTTTAATGAGTTTTTCAAACTTAGGTAAAAACAGGGGCAGTTTACGGTGACCCTGACAATAGAAATTTATTGGCATAACGATATCTTTCCTAACTCCTTTTTTCCCCCGCTTAGCAATTCCACTACATCCCCATCTTTCAAGCCTTGTAGACAGTTTATATCGAATCTAGAGAAGACGAAACAAAGGGCTGTCCATCTGGGAGAGTTACAAAAAAAGTTGTCTATTCAATTTATCCCGAATGCTAATTTAATTGCTGTTGCGTTTGAGCATGTGCTTGTGTGTTTGTCTTGATTGTGTTGTCAGTGCCCATCTCTTAAGTTGCATGACGGATATACGCCCATGTAGGGACATATGTGTATAATTTTGTGTATGTATCGATGTTTAGGAAGATTGAGAGAGTAATATATTTTCTCAAGTTGTTGAAAATGTTTGCAAAGCGCGGTGAGCTTTAAATGTACAAAATAAATAAATAAATAAATTGTTATTTTTCGATAACTGTTTTTTATTACTATTTTTAATATGTATTACTATTTTTGCTATAATTTTTTTTATTATACTAATTATATACTATTATTAGTTATTATATGTATAATAGAAAAAATAATAATTATTATTTGTTTTTGTTTTGATTTTAGAACGATGGCCCTTCTTTCATTTCGTTAACTGCTAATGGCCATGAGCACACTAATCAAATAATTAGCGGTTATAAAAGTGTTTAATTTTATTTGCTCCAAATATTTTTTAACAGGTACGCGCAGTAATCTGCGTTTTGTTTTACCAATACTTTCCCTGCAATAATCCCAGGTGTTATGGAAAGAAAATAGAGGTGTTACCTTTTTTTATAAACGCATAATAGAAGTAAGATCATATCGAGAAGTACAAGATTATGATGTACATTGAAAATACTACTAGCAATACTACTAGCAATACTACTAGCAATACTACTAGCAATACTACTAGCAATACTACTAGCAATACTACTAGCAATACTACTAGCAATACTACTAGCAATACTACTAGCAATACTACTAGCAATACTACTAGCAATACTACTAGCAATACTACTAGCAATACTACTAGCAATACTACTAGCAATACTACTAGCAATACTACTAGCAATACTACTAGCAATACTACTAGCAATACTACTAGCAATACTACTAGCAATACTACTAGCAATACTACTAGCAATACTACTAGCAATACTACTAGCAATACTACTAGCAATACTACTAGCAATACTACTAGCAATACTACTAGCAATGTATGGCATCTGTCCGTCTACGAAAGACGATAGATTTATCTTTATTATCTGCAGCTCTTGGTGTGGCTGATGAGACCAATCCTTGAGTGGCAGTCTCTTCTGCATGACACACACACGAAAGCAGTGGGGCAGTGTTTCCTGGCCTTTCTCCTCGCTCTTTTCCCGACTGCTTCTGCCCTAGTTTGCTCCTCTGCTCTTAGTGATCCTTCTTTCACTATAGCCCGCCACATGGACCTATCCTCTGCCAGGTTTTCCCAGTTTTGTATATCAATGTTGGCTACTTTCATGTCTCTCTTGCATATGTCCACGTATCTGAGACATGGCCGACCAACCGACCTTTTCCCTGTCGCCAGCTCGCTGTAGAGCACATCCTTGGGTATGCGACCACTTTGCATCCTCTTGACGTGTCCAAGCCAACGGAGGCGTCTTTGGCTTAGTATTGCTGCAATACTACTCATGCTTGCTTGAGCCAGGACCTCTGTGTTGGGGACTTTCTCTTGCCATTTGATGTCTAGGATGCGGCGCAGGCATCTGAGGTGGAAGCTATTGAGCCTTCTTTCATGCCTGGTATAGGTGGTCCAAGACTCGCATCCATAGAGGAGTGTGCTCAGTACGCAGGCCTGGTATACCTGCAGCTTAGTCCTTGCTGTGAGTTTGGCATTGGACCAGACTCTTTTGTACAGTCTAGCCATAACAGTTGCTGCCTTCCCTATCCTACTACTTATCTCATCTTCCAGTGAGAGGGTGCTCGAGATGTTTGATCCCAGATAAGTAAAACTGTCAACAGCATCCAAGTTGCAGTCGTCAATGGTGATAGTCGGGAGAGAGGCAGCATCCTGTGCCATAATGTTGGTTTTCTTTATACTTATGGTCAGGCCAAACTCTTTGCAGGCAGCGGAGAAGCTGGATACAAGGTTCTGCAGGCCGTCTGCTGTGTGGGATATTAAGGCGGCATCGTCTGCAAATAAGAGCTCACGCAGCAAAATCTTCCTTATTTTGGTCTTGGCTTTAAGTCGGGCAATATTGAATAATCTCCCGTCAGCTCTGGTGTGTATGTATATCCCCTCGCTGTTGTTCTTGAAGGCATACTGGAGTAAGATGGAAAAGAATATTGCGAATAGAGTAGGTGCCAACACGCAGCCTTGCTTTACTCCACTACTTACTGGGAAAGCCTCGGAGGTGGCACCGTTATAGCACACTGTGCCCTGCATGTTTTCGTGGAATTGCTTGATGATGTTAAGCAGATGTGTAGGGCAGCCTATTTTTACTAAGATCTGGAAAAGGCCGCTTCTGCTGACAAGATCAAAAGCTTTAGTTAGGTCGACGAACGCGATGTATAGAGGCATATGTTGCTCCCTGCATTTCTCCTGCAGCTGGCGCAGAGAGAAGATCATGTCTATGGTTGATCTTCCGGCTCGAAAGCCGCACTGCGATTCTGGGAGTACACGCGATGCTAGGGTCTGCAGGCGTGTCAATGCAACTCGGGCGAAGGCCTTTCCAACTATACTGAGGAGAGAGATTCCACGATAGTTGTTGCAGTCACTCTTGTCTCCTTTATTTTTATACAGTGTAACGATGTTGGCATCTTTTAACTCCTGTGGTATCTGCCCCTGTTCCCAGCACAGAGTGAGGAGGTCATGCAAAGGTTGTAAAAGTATTTCTTTTCCACATTTGAGAACTTCTGGTGGAATTCCATCATTACCAGGGGCTTTCCCGCAGGCTAGGCAATCTATGGCTCTACTTAGCTCGACCATTGTGGGTAGGCTATCGAGCTCTTCCATGACCGGCAGGTCTGGGATATCGTCCAGGGCAGCAGTTGAGACATGGTTTATAGTTGCGTACAATTCCAGGTAGTGCTCGATCCACCGTTTGAGTTGCTTGTCCCGATCAGTGATAATTTCCCCTGCTTTTGACATTAAGGGTGCTGTCTTGGAGGTCAGAGGGCCTGTTGCTTGTTTTATATTCTCGTACATAGCCTTTGTATCGCCTCTATCAGCAGCTGACTGTATGCTGGAACTTAGATTGATCCAGTACGTGTTAGCGTAGTGGCGAACTGCCTGCTGGGCATTTTTCTTGGCGCTCTTAAGGGAATGTAGAGGGATTGCAATACTACTAGCAATACTACTAGCAATACTACTAGCAATACTACTAGCAATACTACTAGCAATACTACTAGCAATACTACTAGCAATACTACTAGCAATACTACTAGCAATACTACTAGCAATACTACTAGCAATACTACTAGCAATACTACTAGCAATACTACTAGCAATACTACTAGCAATACTACTAGCAATACTACTAGCAATACTACTAGCAATACTACTAGCAATACTACTAGCAATACTACTAGCAATACTACTAGCAATACTACTAGCAATACTACTAGCAATACTACTAGCAATACTACTAGCAATACTACTAGCAATACTACTAGCAATACTACTAGCAATACTACTAGCAATACTACTAGCAATCTGAGAGTTCTGATTTGGAGCATATTTTAACAATTCGTATGTGTGCATCCATTATGTGTGACATACGTGTTCATTGAATCGTTTCTTTCCTGCTATTTTTAATACTAGTTTGTGCTGCGGCGCCGTGGCGCCTGAGGCGCCCACTTTTTAGGGTGCCTACGGCGCCCACCTTTTTCAAAAACCGAACTGTCTTGTCCTTGTATGATAAATACGTAATATTAAATTTCCTTATATGTACACAAAGTATTTTATATTAAGGGTTGTAGGGTGCCTAAGGCGCCTACTTTTTTTGGGGTCAAAAGTTCAAGTAACTTATCCTTGTATGATAAATATGAAATATTCATATTTCGTACACAAAACATTTATGTTAATTTTTTACAGTGCTAATCACAACACGATTTTTTAACTAATTTTAGAAAGCAGCGCACCAAATTACTGCACCAAAAAATAATTCTTTGAGTCAGTCAGCACTATTTACAACACAATGTTGACGTCAAAGGTTCGTGCGTTGTTTGGTTAATGTTAATCTGGAAACCAAAAATGATTATGATTTTTAAGTCCATATTTTCAATTTTAAAAAAGCAGAGTGATGTCCCTTAGCATTAGGCCACATTCATACATAATTGAGCGTAAATTTATATATATATGATAATTTAATTGTAACTTCATCAATGTGAGCATTTTTAAAAACCATTCTATGGTAAAGTTGGTCAACCACTTTGTTCATAATTCGTCCATTTTGTCAAGAATTAAGAGACGGTGTTCGGACTCAGGTGACGATGTTTTGCTGAGTTTTTTGAGCTACGCTGAAAACAGTACTTTTTTTTCTCAGCAGCCTGTTCATGTGTGCAGTACGTTAGTACCAAAGTTTTTTCTGTAATGTATACATTTGATACATTTGCCTGAATGATAGCTTATTTCACAAGTTTGTCTGTTGGTAGTTTATGTTGATCTGACAGCCTATGTTGGTCGAGCAGTCTAAGTTTGTCTGGCTGTCTATGTTTTTTTTATTTTGCAGTGTATGTTGTTCTGGCAGTCTATATGGGTCTGTCAGTCTATTTTAGTCTTGAAGTCAGCAACTCTTCACACTGCCTGGAGCTTAGCTTGTGGCTCGTTGCAGAAAAACTCAACCCTCCCTCGACTTCCTTCAGTTCGTCTGCGACATGTCAGACCCAGTTCTCTCCCCTGCCAGACTTTCTCCTCTGACTGGTCACGTGTGCCATTCATGTGTCAAGAGGTAGCATTGCTGTCTGACTAAATATGTCAATTTGAAACGTTAAATTAAAAACATCAACAAAAAGATAAAGAAATTTATTTTCAAGAGCTTTGAGAAGCGAGAGTCAACATTGAACTAAAAACAAAAATAAAAATAAATCAATTAAAAATAAAGTCATCAAAGTCACGTATAGTAAAAATTTACACAGACAGACATCGTTTTTTTTTGGGGTAGCCTGGATTAAAGACAATCATTTTGAATATGCCAATGAAATGTAACAGAAATAAATGCGTAAAAATCCTGTTTAAATTCTTAAAAATTATCTTAACTGTTTTAAATAATTTTGTTTAATATTTACCCTACAAAAGTTTATAAGAATATTTTAAACATTTCGTTATCGACAAATTTTTGTGGGCAATCATGCATCAAACTTTATGTATAAATATAAATAATTCATATATTTATATTTATATATACATATATATGGCTTTGTCTATTTTTCTTTGTTCCTTCTTTTATTTATTTCGCAAGTGTTCATGTACCCCATCCAATGGCGATGAAACTCTACTGACCTGCACATGCACACTTAATGTAAATGATTTGGTTTTAATTTCAAACTGTACATCAAAATCGTCATGGGTCTATGGCCCAGAATGCCGACTTACTCTTTAATACACTAAAACAATATATAATTTCAAACATTAATTTCATAAATGTATGGATCTGAACCGATTTCATCAATCAAACAAGCATTCGATTAGTAATATTATACTGGTGAAGCTTATTTAAAACATAATATCCACTACTTCGTGCAAATGAGTGAAGGAGTTGGCCAGCACAAAACGAGAACCACCGAAAGCTATTTGGTAAACACAAAGCATTAAAAATTTAGTTTCTAACATTGAACGGCCTCGCAACGTTTGTCTGGTATCGGTCGTTGTTTAAATGAAAAGAAATTAGATCACGAAATTGATAAATTAATTGTACAAAACTATTCCTTTAAATATTATGTAACATTGAATATAGTATATTATAATATATTATGGACCCTCACATTTGTATTGTTATACCTATATTTTTTATCTACTATGTGTCTTAAACTACAACAATGTATATGCTGGATCTTGTTATCAGCATCATTTCGTTTACTACTACTACAATTATTGACCTAAAACTGAATCTTTATGTCGACACCAGCTATTAGTTGTATATTTCATTTCTTTGACTACTACATCTATTAAACTAAATAGCATTTAAGTTTTAACAACATAGGTTAGTAGAATATTTAATATCTTTGTCTACTACATCTATTTGTTTAAAAAACCTATCAGTTTTATAGTTCATCTCTTTGCCTACTACATGTACTTGTCTATATCATCTAGTAGTCGTATAGTGCATATCTGTGTCTGCTACATCTACTTGTCTCAGGGGCGTAGCAAGATCGGGGCAAGGGGGAGGGGAATGCCCCGGACGGCACTTTGTTAGGTGTGGCAAAATCTTGTTTGTTTATTAGCTTCTAAGAATGGATTTTTATAAAAATGAGAAATTTTTATCAAAATTAACTTAATGCCAAATACGAAGTTGATAAAATGAATAAAAATTCCCTAAAATATGTAAACGTTTCTACTGCCATAACTTCAAAATCCATATTGGATATAAACTATCCTGATACTTATGATACTGAACTGAAAATACAAGAGGCTTAATTAGTATGAAAACGTGACTCTGATCTGCTGGTAACTTTATTGACTCTTCCAATTTGACAGCCATTCCTGTTGTAGAAGCGAAAATTACTGTACCCTATCAATTTCTTAACAAGAGCCTAACGAATGCTCTGGTTGGCACTTTGCTGGGGGGCGGCATATTCCTTGTTGTTAAATATCTTCTATAAATACAAGAGTAAAATAAAGGTGAAAGAAAAGAAAATCCAAAGGGAAAAAAATGTAAAAGAAGAAAACAAAGAACTATATTAAAATATGTGAACGTTGCTAATTCAAAAACTTAAAACTGCACAATGAAACTTAAGTATTATGACAGTAATGCTACTGCACTGCAAAAAAAATGGTGCTGAAGTAGCCTAAAAAATTGCCACTGATGTGCTGGTACTTGTAACTGATTCTGTTTGTCAGACACTTATCACGTCAAATTGCTGTATCCGTTAAATTCTATATACGACCAATGAAACTTCAACAAAAACAAATTGATATAAATAAATTGCCCGTACGTAAAAATTAAAATTGGCGATTAATTTAAGTTCAGCGAGATTGAGAGAGTGCCCAACATATTAATAAACTTATCAGAATATCAGAAATTAGACGTTGTAGAATTCTTCAAAGTTTCATTGAAAAAAAAATGGATCAACGTTAAATTACATTTCTGAAATGAATTTAAGTAAATTATCGTTTTAAAATAAAGTACTGGAAGGCACAACGCGTGTTAATACTTCTTCATGTCTGGAAAGTATACAATGTAAAATTAGTTATTTGCTCAGTTCATTTAAATATAATCTTTTTACATGCTGCTCCAAGTGCAAAAATCTCTCCTACTACGTTTGATACACTAGCACGTTTTTAACGCATTCTTTTCAATGTCAAAACTCCATTTGAGAGATCTGATTGTTGATACAGGCAAGGCATTAAACAGATTTCTGGATTCAAAATATATAGTTTACCATGAACCCATTTTGAGGTTATTTTGTAAGCTATAATATAGAAAAACTGACAAAGGCAGAACGAAAATCTGAACACAAGCACATGAACTTTGCTTGTCGCAATGAAATCTTTTCTTTTCCATTTTCCGTATGTACTATCTGGGCAACATGTACATGAACTTTATGAAGTCATTGATTCCCAAATTTGAAGTGCTAAAATGCTTTGTAAAGGCTACACACAGAGAAACTAATGTAAAGGCTACTCACAGAGAAACTAATGGAATAAGTAAAAGATTATTTTATTTTTGTTAAAATTTTATGTGGATACCTTATAATTTTTTAAAAACCAAACGAGGCAGCAAATTATTGGTGATAAAAGCCAGTATGTAGCAATATTATGTAGGACAAAAGTTGAGAAGAAAGTTGTATAGTTCATAAGTTTTATAAGTTACTGTATAAATTAATGGGAGTTTATGGCTGTTATAGAATTTGGAAAACATATATGATTTTCGTACATTAGCAAATCTACTGGATTTTGACATTTTACCTTAAAATTAGAGAATTATTCAAATTCAAATTATCTTACATGACATTGTCAAGCAATGAGTATACGATCAATAATTATATACACCAGGATTGACTAATCTATAGCTTTTTGGCTATTGAGCATCGCATGGCTGACAATATTGATACATCAAAGAAGGAAATAATAACAATAGCGTCATTATCATTACTTTAGAAAACAAAATATATCTCCATAGCATCAACATATTTTTTACGGCGGGGGGGGGGTACCTGGGTTCAGCCCCGGGCGGCCTGTACCCACGCTACGCCGCTGATTTGTCTACAGCATCCATTAGTCGTATAGTTCATCTCTTTTGTCTACAGCAACTATTTGTCGAGTATAAAAAGTACCCTACATCAACTGTGACTTTAAATTATGTTTACAACTTTCACTGTAACAATCTCCATACTATTGCTGTTTAAGACCAGCTATCTATAGAATTGATGTTACAATCTCCATACTATTGGTGTTTAAGACCAGCTATCTATAGAATTGATGTTACAATCCCCATACTATTGCTGTTAAACACCAGTTATCTATAGAATTGATGTTACAATCCCCATACTATTCCTGTTAAACACCAGTTATCTATAGATTTCATGTTTTATATTTTCTCCCGTCCCCAGTGGCCGTTGTGATCGCCTTCTTCGTCTGCTGGGCCCCGTTTCACACCCAGCGTCTGATGACTCTGTACGTCCCGCCCGACGCCTGGACGGACACCCTGCTGACCATACAGACCAACATCTTTTATATCTCAGGTATTTGAATGAAATACAATCAGTGACCAGATCTTTGATACACCAACATGTTCCAATGTTTAGATAATTGTATCAAAAATATTTTTTAAAAAATGATAATTGAATTTGGTATAAATATTTATTGATTTATTGTGTTAAAAAGAGGTCAAAATATATATTCCGGTTTATGCAAAGCCAAATCATGTAAACATTCTATAAAGCTGCGAGAGTATATTAAAATTGCTGAACTATCTGAAATGGTGAAATAATTAAAATAGCCTCAAACAAAACGCTATGAAGACACGTAGCTATCATTCACATTTTACTTTTTTTAAAAAATGCAATATTTCACTCTCAAATATTTCTGTTCATTTTCCGTGGAGAAAGAATGTGTTTGTGGGTTCAGGGAAGAGTAATTAAAATCGGCTACTTTACATAAGCGTAAAATTCTACCTGGAAGTAAGGAGGTAAAATGCTTTATGATACTCTCATCCTGTGCTCTGTGACCATCAAGTAGCTCATGGGGTCCTGAGACTTCCTTTCAGTTTGCTTCCAGGTGTCTGCCCATAGCTCCGGCCCCAATATAAATTGGCCTTTCCACTCTCCCTCATTCTCTGTGTATTTTCCATGTTAGGGTTGGTCTACTTTGTTAATAAAAACATATTGTTTTCAATGTTTTTCATTCTTGTATGTATGAGGGTAAAATAGTTTCTTATGTTTACGTGCCGTGTCATGTATTTTATTGGTAAAAAACTGGATATGTTGTTCGTGTTTTCTATTGGTAAAACACTGAATATGTTGTTCATGTGATCTATTGGTAAAACACTGAATATGTTGTTCGTGTTTTCTATTGGTAAAACACTGGCTAGCTTTTATAATATTTGTCCTGCATTTTATTGGTAAAATTTATGTATGTGAGTAAAAAAAAGTTATTTTTTTGGTGGTGAGTCATGTATTTTCTTGTAAAAGCCTGGTTTTTATTTATTCATTCGTGTATTTATGCGGGTAAAATAGTGTTTTATGATTACGTATGTCAGGTGTCGGGAAACCATGGCTCGCGAGACAGATGTGGCTCTTTTGATGGCTGCATCTGGCTCTCAAACAAATGTTCGTTTGTAAACGCATTCATTCAGACTCATTTGATCTACATATTAATTGCATTTTAAAAAAAACAGCATAACAATGTTATTTAAAAGAATTCAGAGACATAATTATTGTACTTTTAGTGCATTAGTTACAAAAAAGCACACCTTTACTTGAATTTTTAGTTTTAAACATAATGTATGGCTCTTACTTTTCAAAATATGTGGTGTTTATGGCTCTCTCAGACAAAACGTTTCCCGACCCCTGACGTATGTCATGTATTTTATTGGTAAAACTCTGGCTTATGTTTATGAACAGGGAATCTAGTTTCTATTGACCTAAAACCCCTGGCTGTCATGTGACGTCTCTCTCACCTGACCTGTTCTCTACTCGTTTCCACAGGTGTGTTATATTTCTTCAGCTCCACCGTCAACCCGATTCTCTACAACGTCATGTCGAAGAGGTACCGGAAAGCCTTCAGGAGGACCCTCTACCTGTGCTTCAAGGGCAAAAGTTACGAATACAGGTGACTTTACATTTCATTGAAGTGTTGTCCGGTTGGCTATTTTGGGACGTGGTACGGATCTCCCACGCGCTGTGTTCGCCCCACGTGTAAAAAAAAATGCAACAAACAGTGGAAAAGAGGAGATTCAGTTCTTGAGAGCCTCATTAAAACAACTTTTGACTTCTTATAAACAGCGTTAAGTTATTACTTCGAATTCAAAATGTGTTTGAAATGTGATAAATATTCCTTTTAAAACCTTTTTTTAAATTGATAAAACTTAAAATTACATTTCATTTACCTGACTTTGATCATCTTTTTTGTGTTAAATGCAAATGTTATGTGTTGCCTTTTTCAAAATGTCAACAAAAAAAAAGGAAGAAGAATTGCAAGTACGCATGACACGTTGATATATGAGATCTGCTTTTCGACCAAGTATAAACATTTTTGGTTTTATTTGCATTTTTTTTTCTTTCTCTCACCCCACCCCTTACACTGAAGCGAAACAAGCATCTTCCGGTCAACCCCACAGAACACATCAGTGACCGTCTACACCAACCACAGGTTGCTGGTCAAGGACCGGACGGTCAGGAACGGGGACATCGAGATGAACGACTCGACCAATGTTTGACGTCACCAGCGTCATGCGTCCACAGACTTTCACTACACAAAAAGACAAAAGCTCTTGATTACAAGAAAATCGAGAAGGACTTCGACACATGGTCGGTCAACGTTCACGCGTGGGATCTTCAGCCCAGATAACAATTGCTCAAGCAAAATATAAGAAACAAAACGACGATTGAGAGTTAATGGAGAAGAAGAGGCTAACACGTCACCGACAGCTGTTTGTGGGTGTTTGAAAATAAAACAACCCTAACGATTAAGCACTTTTGAAATGGGGTGGCGATTGTTGCGGGCGGTCGTCTCCGATGGCTAACGGTTTGTGGTGGCCCAGAGTTCCTGACAGAGGGAAACTATTCTGGTGACGCAGTTGTTGGTTTTTAAAGATGAGTGGCTGACACATGAGGTCAGTCATCAAAAGCCGCCTGCTAGAGGAACATGCACAAAAAAAAATGATAATGTTCTGAATAATGATGATATTTGTTTGGTAGGCATGAGTTAATATGATCATTAGTTACACGGGTTAACATTGAAAGTGACAATATTTGCGATTTAATTAATTAAATGACTATTAACCTCGGAGTTGCTTGGAGATCTTCTGTACTTACGATTTTTGCTGATACCTTCAACGTCCTCGAATCCTTAAATTAAGTTATCGTGTTTGATATTGTGACCATTGATGCGAAAAACTGACAAGTAAAACATTTATTAGCACCAGCTAGTTGGGGGATCAGCGGTGTAGCTAGATTTCGTGCCCACCCGGGGTACGTTAGAAGTGGTCTAGGTGTCACGGAAACAAAAAAATTATCACATATACTATGATTGTACAGCATCTAGGTACGCCCCTGTACCATGCTAAAAGAAACACTGACTGAAAAAGTGAAAGTGAAGCATAAATGGTGGCAATGTGTAAGAAGTTAAGACTGACTTTAAATGTTAAAAACATTGTACAAGTGTTTTCTTCATTGTTTTCCATGACAATTATATGTTTCTATTGTGTGATGTTAAAATATAATGCTGATGAATTAAAATTCTCTTTTGTGATATGAATACAGCTAAACATTCACGTTTTCATTGCCCCATCTGTTTGACATGTCATATTGATATAACCTCGTGTTTAAAAAACAACAACATTGTTTCAACTGTAAATAAATTCTGCCAACACCACATGCACGATACATTAGTAGAGTCTTTATAACAACATTTTCCACTACTTGAACGTGCATAGTAACCACGAGAGTAGTCCGTAACGTCCATATTGTTTACCAAGCAGCGTTCTGTTTTATCTTCATCTGATCTCCTACTTTGAACCAGGCACAAAATGAATGGTTAGATCCAGTGTCGAGCAACAACTGTGTGGTGCGCTGCATGCTGTGTACGTGTGACTTGTTGACTGTTTGATTAAATAATGGTTGTTTGTGTCTGTGTGTTAAATCCCTACGATATTAAAAGAAAAGTAGCCTTGTGTTAATACCATTGTTTGAAACATCCATACTCACCAGAAAAATATACTGTTATGAAAAGTTTCATTATACTTTATATTACATAGAAATAATTCATTCAATAACGGCTGATGATGTTATGATTAACTGAAGATTTGTACGTCACCAATGGTCCATAAAGTATTATGATGAGAGTACACTGTGAACAGATTGTGATGATATTAATAAGTTTTAAGAATTTTTTCACGGGTTTTTTCAGCTGTGGGACCACCTAGTATTAATAAACCGACGAAATAAAACGCACCCCCCCCCCAAAAAGAAAAAAAAACAACACCCTCCCCCCCCACCCGGCCATACCAAAAAGTATAATAAAATATTAAAAAATTAATAATAGTAGTAAATCCATCGAAACAAAAGATTAACTTTTAAAAATTAAAATAAAAAGACCCGTAAAAAAAACCAAGTTTATGACTATAAATCCTTTATGTACGAGACATAACTAAAAGAATGTTCATTATAATACGCGGCGCAAGACAATCCAAAAATACAAAATTGTAGTTATGTCTCGTAAAACATTTAATATAATGCGCACCGATTAAGAATATGTTTATAAAAAGTATTCTCAATAAAATACGCACCTTATTGCGCGACAGGAAAGGTTGTTCAATATAATACGCACCGCGACACTCAAAAAAGTTCACGTTACATAGAGATAAATAAAGATAATCTAAAAATTCATTAACTTAATTAAGGTACATTTGATTTATTTGAAATTTTGAGACATCATTTTTATCATCGGCACGAGTCTGCCTGCAAAATTTCAGCTCGCTAGCTTACGAGAAAGCGGGTTAAGAATCGATCCAAAGTTTATTCGACAAGGGGTCAGACACCACGAGTTAATATAAAGGATTTAAAAATTATTTTAGCGTTTTATGATAATACGAGCAACCAAGCCCGTCCAAGGACGTTCCGCCACCGTTCGGTGGCATGTTGTAACTCACATTCAACAGCCGTATCGACCGGCATACATGTGCATCACGTCAAAAATACTATTAATTATAGTTAAAATAAATAACTCGTAAAAACATTGCTTTGGATTATAAAGTCCCAACGCGCATAACTCAAAATAAAGTCTTGGAAGAGATACTGCACCAAAAATGACTCGTTTTGAACGTCCGCGTAAACTTGATATGATTGGCTGTAGGAGTCATGTGTGTTTGAGAGACCAATCATCGGAGATGACGGGACAGAACTTAGCCTTTTATTATATAAGGATTATTTTGAATTCCTTTTTATCAATGACATAACAAATGTCTTAAATTAATATTCTCATTACTTTCAATGATTATTTGAGATTAATGTCTAAACTTAATTACTGGCAATCAATTGATTTTGAAAATGTTGTTTATCTAAATTTTCAATTTCGGCCTTTTGAGTTTGTTTGTTCTCTTCTCTTGTAGCAATGCTGGATAACGAAATATTGTGTTAAATGAGCAGAAGTGAAAATACAAAGACATAAAATGTTCACTTTAAAAAATACATTTTTTTAACCAAACACAATCTGAGATTAATTTAAAACTTTAAAATTTAACATGTGATAGCTTATACTGGCAAATTTGCGTTCAAGTAAAAATATTTGAGACTATTTCCAGTTACTGCTAGCCCCGCTCTCGCATACTAGTACGTCAGCAGATCTAAATTCATAAGAATTGTGTACGTCCCGACAGCATATACAAGCGATATTCATGACATCACAATCGTCTTCGGTTAGATATTTATAAAGTTATAAATTTTTAAGAATACTTTAACAATCAGTCAATACTACAAAGTCATGCTTTATTGAAGTTAGGAGCTAATAAAAGTGAAGTATGAAGACCTGTCTCAGAATGTGTTGTATTAAGAGTGTGCAGGTAAACAAGATGTATGAAGAGCGGTCTCGCAGTGTGTTGTATTATAATGAGTGTGCAGGTAAACAGGACGTATGAAGAGTGGTCTCGCAGTGTGTTGTATTCTAATGAGTGTGCAGGTAAACAGGACGTATGAAGAGTGGTCTCGGAGTGCGTTGTATTCTAATGAGTGTGCAGGTAAACAGGACGTAGAAGAGAGGTATGAGTGTGCATTGAATGTTCGTATCTTTGAAGCTCTATCCTTGGTGATAATATTTTTTTTAATTACAATGTTACAAACAAGGATACAAACATGCAGTATTTTGGCCTCTACTATAGAAACTTTCAATACAATGTTGAATGCATATTTATTTGATGGCATATGTTTCATTCATGGACAAAGTCGACTTAATCAGCATGTTTTGAAGAAATCATCTGTTCATTTTTGCTAATGCTAATACATTAACATGTCATCGTAGTTCAAATCTCTTAGAGTCTTTATATTAACGCAAGCATTGTGTTTTTTTAAAGAAAAAAACTCGTTTATTGATTGGAAATTAAATTGTTATTGAAAAAATTTGCTTCCACTCTTTTCTATAAGATAATCACCGTAAAACTCAAATAAGTCCCAACACTCTGTTGGTGCTATTCAGGTGACAACAACACCATATCAAGACTTGGATGATGAAAGTGTCTATTACACCATATCAAGACTTGGATGATGAAAGTGTCTATTACACCATATCAAGACTTGGATGATGAAAGTGTCAATTACACCATATCAAGACTTGGATGATGAAAGTGTCTATTACACCATATCAAGACTTGGATGACGAAAGTGTCTATTACACCATTTCAAGACTTGGATGATGAAAGTGTCAATTACACCATATCAAGACTTGGATGATGAAAGTGTCTATTACACCATATCAAGACTTGGATGACGAAAGTGTCTATTACACCATATCAAGACTTGGATGATGAAAGTGTCTATTACACCATATCAAGACTTGGATGATGAAAGTGTCTATTACACCATATCAAGACTTGGATGATGAAAGTGTCTATTACACCATATCAAGACTTGGATGATGAAAGTGTCTATTACACCATTCAAGACTTGGATGATGAAATGTCTATTCACCATTTCAAGACTTGATGATGAAAGTGTCTATTACACCACATCAAGACTTGGATGATGAAAGTGTCTATTACACCATTTCAAGACTTGGATGATGAAAGTGTCTATTACACCATGTCAAGACTCAAAATGACAAAAGTATTTATAAAATCAACTCACGCCTCGGATGATGAAGTGGCCGATGTTGATTAAAGGCTGAAATGACTTTGAGCTGACCATTAAATAAACATGAAATTGCTGAACGAAATCTTTTTTTTAATGAAGAAATGAAACTTAATGCGAATTGATTGCTTTTAAATATAAACTTCTATATCATTTTCTGTTTGTTAGATGATGAATGATGACATAGCATGATTGAATAAGAGATATCTGTTCAATTAATTATGTATTCATTGTTGATATTTCAACAAAAAATAGACTCAAACATAATAAAGATCATGTCTTAACCTCTTAAACTCACCGTTCGTTTTTATTTGTAAACAGTTTTAAATTTATCTTAATATAACTTACTGAATGTTAGCGTACCTAAAAGGCTTTTATTCTACGTTACTTAAAGGTGCGTGTTTGAGTACATTCCCAACGCTGAAATAGAACCCCAAAAATTGCATCTTTTTCACTTGATTATTGGGGGAACGGTACTTAAGCGGCATCCTGACGTACCGATTGTCACGGGTTCGAGTCTCTGTGAAGGCAGGCATTTGTTCCCGTGGCCAAGGTTGTCCCTGAGTCCATCCAGGTCAAATTGTACCTGACAATAGTTAGGGTAAACAAGGGGGGGGGGCTGGGAATTGTGACATAGCCTATAAACTCTACGTCACATAGCATATAAACTCTACGTCACATAGCCTGTGAACTCTACGTCACATAGCCTATGAAGCCTACGTCACTTGCTGACAAGCCAACATGATCTGGGCTTTCTTATTAAAATATAGTATTCAAGGAACTTCTGTAGAGAATGTAATGTTTTAAAAAATGTATAATAAACATTATGAAACAGTGCTAGAGGTATGTTGTTTATAAAACGACATCGGTTAAATTTATAATCAGTAGACCGATTGATTAGTGGGATAGTGTCTAGGAAGAAGAAAGAATATTGTTTTTTTAAAATATTTTAAATAAAGAACTTTAAACTCATGCGGAAAAAAACATTTTAATTGTATGGTATGTCTATTTATCTTGTCAGGTATTTTCACAGGTATTTTCTGTTTATATCATCAGGTCTTTTTAATCTACACGAGAAAAGCGAGATGTAAATATTTTTTTTTCTTTTTCAAAAGGTAAGGGGAATAACTAATTTATTTCAGATTTAATTGAGGGCGATGTCTTTACAGCCCTTGAACTGTGGACGTTTTCGATGAAGCTTAATAAGAACTGACAAGCTTTGAACTGACAAGTATCGGATCTGTAGAGATATGAATCACGTGTCGGCAATGTCAGCAGTCAAAGGAGAATGTGTTTTTGTCTGCACTTGAGCCATGCTGAGAGTGGAAAACTCACTTGAAAAGATAGTGCCAGAAAAACAAATTCAGTGTTCCAAAATTTTAAATAAGCAATAAATAATTAAAATATCAAGTTTATTTCCCCCAAAAACGATAACACTGTTTTGAATTTTAAGAAATAAATTTTTAATGACTTCTTCAGAAAATTGTTATATATTCAGTTACCCTCAACTTTCAGTGTCACCAAGGGAAGTCTCTTTTTTTAATATTTTGGTACATTTCGGGTTATACCCTTACGGGTGCAGGCTCTGAACTTTTGGGCTCTATAATAGACAATTAATTTAGAAATTCCTTTTAAATATATATACATATGTATATATACATATCTGTTTATGCAAAAATCAATCCTAGTTTTAAAAAAATTAAACGAACTTTTAAAGGGTCTAATTTCTAATACTATTATAATAAAATATGATAACACTATTCAATCTCTATGCGTTGCTGAAACATTAAAAAAGAAAAAAAGATAATCTCAAAATAAATCTAAAACATCAATAGCTAAAATTACTAAGTAATTATTATAAATTTATATTTAAAAACTGATGTTAGTTAAAAAAAAATTCTTATGGCTTGTCTCCCTTCAAGTGTAATTAATTTCTCTCTTAACCTTTTTCCTTTACATAATTCTTAGCTCATATTATTTTCGTATTTATGGGGGGCTTGGGAAATGTCTGAAGCGAAAAGTTATTTAAATATAGTACTTACGGCAGGTGAAAGGAAATTGAAGTTTACTAAAAATTGCCTAACATATTTAAAACAAATTAAGTGAGCAAAACACCATATACTTCATACCGATCAATGCCATCCACTTTCATAATCTTAATTTAACATAACATATCGCAAGTTATATGCACAGCATGTGTGCTTATAATTGTTGCGTGGTTTTTACGAAATTCACTAAAAAGAGCATTTCATTCTTACACGCATGTCACAGTTTCCGGTCACTTTTGCCAGTAAAGGTAAGTGCTTGACATCAAATATAATATTATATTTTTGTAATTTTGAGATTACTCTCTTAAAGCTTTGGCTTACACCTGGGCAGCCTGTCCCATCTGCTGGACAGTGCCACACACCACCGGCTGAGTGTAGAACTCACTCTCTGCCCTGAACTTCCCGTTCTTGTCTGGCCCGGAGCACGCAGTCAACAGACGCACACCGGTTTCATCACGTTATTTGAACGCCGAGCGCTCTGGGGATCGTTTAGTGTGCGCCGTCATCCTACGAAAAAAACAAACTAGAGTGAGAAAGTGTTGTTGGGAAACAGGTTCGGACCCACAGTTGGTGGCACCCACAGTTGGTGGCACCCACAGTTGGTGGCACTCACAGTTGGTGGCACCCACAGTTGGTGGCACCCACAGTTGGTGGCACCCACAGTTGGTGGCACTCACAGTTGGTGGCACCCACAGTTGGTGGCACCCACAGTTGGTGGCACCCACAGTTGGTGGCACCCACAGTTGGTGGCACCCACAGTTGGTGGCACCCACAGTTGGTGGCACCCACAGTTGGTGGCAGCCACAGTTGGTGGCACCCACAGTTGGTGGCACCCACAGTTGGTGGCACCCACAGTTGGTGGCACCCACAGTTGGTGGCACCCGGGGGCGAACCAAGACTTTTACCGTTATCTGCAATTAACAAACTCCCCTGAATATAAGAACTAAAGAATCGGCACCTGGGGCACACCACAGTCTCTTTATCATTCTGCCTACGCCACTCATTTGGAACTTATATATCCGTATGGAACTTATGGAACTTCGGTAGATCTCAACTGCTTGTTTATTGTGTAGAGTGGCATAGATCAGATCAGGCATCTCGGAGTCGTGGCCCACGGAGCGGTGTTTCGTACACACCAATGATCAGGGCAAAACTCGCGTAGGAGCACCTTTTAGCCTTACCGTGGAATTCAGTTGCTTCCTCATGCAAGGCGAAATTTGCTCAGCTTTGTTTGAGAAAGTGCTTCCAGTTCAATGAAAAGAAAAACAAGTTGGAGCAATCCATTAAAAAACGGAGTTCTTGGGAGCAGAGCCGTTTTTACATCAGTTTGGGCCCCCGGGCAAAAAAATAGTGTCGGGTCCGCTCCCCCTTAGGAATAAAAAATAAATATACATAATATATATATATATATATATATATATACATATTCCAATGGGGCCCCTATGCTCGTGGGCCCCGGGCAAATGCCCAACGAGCCTTTGCGTTAAGACGGCCCTGCTTGGGAGCCGTTTAAGGTTTTCATTGTCATGAATTCAGCTGCTCTGCTTTGATTTTGGATCCATTTATTTATTTTATTTGTTAACGAATTTAATCGTCTTTCTTCTTTATATATTTTTTTGCGTATGTTTAGTAATCCTCACATTTATTTAACTTTTTGTGGCGAAGACTTCGCTAGAGCTTGTCAGACTGTGTTGCTTGGGGGCGACCTTTAACTCTTTCTAGTGACCCCATTTGCGGATGCCGCCCTTGCTTGCTCTGTATTCAACAAATGTATGTATAGATTTCTTTACTTTCAATCTTGACTTATGATC
Organism: Ampullaceana balthica; assembly: GCA_944989445.1. Lineage (NCBI taxonomy): Eukaryota > Metazoa > Mollusca > Gastropoda > Lymnaeidae > Ampullaceana > Ampullaceana balthica. The sequence continues at coordinate 63,899 of CALYLW010000571.1, forward strand.
CAAGAAAATATAAATCTTAGTTTTTTTTTACTGAAAGTAACGTTTGCTTGGTTTCTCACTAATACACTTATTGCACATTTTAATCAGTTTGGTGAGCATGAGTGATACAATAAAATAAATATTTTATTTTAAATTAATAATAGACTGTATAATTAATATACAAATTTAAAATAAAAAAAATATATTTAAAAAAAATTTGATTTTATCCCTCCATTTGTCATTTTCATACCTTTTCAAATTTCTTTCGTTTAAAATTTTTGAAAACTTATCATCAATCAACATACATAATTCCCGTCGTCTGTATGTATGAATGTATGTATGTATGTGTGGATGTAACATTTTTCAGAAAGCAGCGCACCAAATTACTGCACCAAAAATAAATCTTTTCGAACGTTCCGCATAAAATTGTTCAATATGATGATACATGAATCAAATAAAAATAAATAAAATCAAATGAAAGTTCTGTATTACGTTATTTTTTAATCTGATTTGTATTTATCTTATCTATACAGACGCTCCTTCTATGCAGAAGATAGTTGCGTCCACAGACTAACTACATGTAGTGTTAGGTACCCATTCGGAGTGGGGTGACTCAGGGACGCCCTAGGCCCCGGGAACAAACCCTTGCCTTCACACGGATTCGAACCCGTGACCATCGTGGTACGACAGTCCAGTGCGCTGCCACTCGACCACCGCGTCCCCATTTTATTTTGTATTTGTATTTTATTATGTATTTATTTTGAAAACTTCCGTCATTTTTGACGCGTGATACGCTAGTTATTTTATGGATTTTTCAAAGGTTGCACAATTAATAATTCCAAGAGTAAAAGAGGAAACATTGGTGTATAATATTTAATTTCTCAAATCGTGAATTACATAGGTGTGCGTGGTAATGTGACATAATATACTAAATATGTTGCTTAAAGCAATGGTAGTCTGTTAGAAATGATATAGATAATAAATTAGGTCTCTAAAACTGGTTCCTGTTTGTATTAAATGATGTCTGTAAGTAACAATTAATTATGCTAACAAAAGATATCTGTAACAATTGATGTCTGTAAAACATGTCTGTAAAATACATGTAAAAAATAATGTCTGTAACGAATGATTTTTGTAACAAATTTCTGTAAAAAAACGATGTATTTTAAAAAAAAAGGATTTCTGTAACAAATAATGTCTGTAGCAAATGATGTCTGTAACAAAATGATAATTGTAACTGTGATTCGCCTCGACATTAAACAAATGTGACTGACATCAAATCATAATCTCCCTTAATCAACATCACATTTGCTGCCCTTGTGTAATTTAAGGCATTTACAGATTCAAAACATTTAGTTAAAACATGTTATTCAAGAACAATACATTTTTTTTAGAACCGGATATCTGTGACTACTTCCTTAAATAAAAGAACAACAATTGCTTCCGAACCTCTTAACATCAAAATTATTTCTAGTTATCCCCCTTCGCTTCAGACCAACTTCCCGCCCAAATCCATTCATGAGTCCAGTCACCCCCAAGCTCCACATCCATCCTTTCAAATTAAGAAACATTACTCCACGCCATCCCCCCCCCCATGTTCATAGTTGGTAAAAATTCAATCAGAAACCATAAGAAACGTGACGGTCTTCATGTTACACGACATTAACTTCAAATCAACACACTGGTCATAAACAACAAGAATGTTGTACTTCTTAACATTGCATGAACAAAACAGAAACTTAAATACAATTTGTAATAGGGAGTTGCACACATTTTTTAAAATTATTTAACGTAAACAAACCCGCAGACAAGATACAAAAAAGAGTGACATAAAAAGCTAATGAAACAAACTAAAACGACTTACATAAAGTGTCAGGCTGAGACGTCCTAAAAAACCTCATTGGCTCCTCCTGGAAAACAAATATTTTTTGTTGTGTGTGTTTATTTTTTTAAACCCTAGAACGTTTGATAAGCGGCTCTCCTAATACGTTTTTTAATACAACGAACTTAATTTAGAAAGCCATTGTTTGGGATGTTTCATCCATTGCTGGGGTATGAATAATACAGAAGGACCGTTGCGACAAGGGAGACAAGTGACGATGCTCAGGCCACCCAAAAATTCCCACTTTAACCACGCTTGTCTGTAAAAGATGGGTGGAAAAAAAGAAGGGGGGGGGTGAGGATTTCAAGCTACTACATCATAGTAAATAACTAATTTCTGTATCTAAAGTGAATTTTTAAAATTTTCTTTAAGCATGACACTGGGTTTTTTTGTTTTTTTAATGTGGATAATTAGCCGTCCAGTGAAATATGTGTTGTTTACTTTACCCAAAGTGAACAATACATACCGTATTTACTGTGACAGCGCTAGACATTTGTTTGGTTGGGTGGAAAAAAGTTTATTGTCACCATTTTCAAAATTAAGGGAAGAGTCCAGAATTTTAAATTTAATTTTGACGCCCTCGGCTGTTTGTGCGCCTTGTCACTGGTGTGATGATCACGCATCGTCTACAGCCTTGAGCTTTCCCTGCATTTATAAAATTAGTGAAAACTGGCAGAGTTCCTTGGTCTGAGATCTATTCATTGCATGAGCGAGCGAGACAGAGGTTCTAACCAAATTGTGGAGAAATTAGTTGGACAAATGAAAGCGATTTTTTAAAGCACATTTTCCACTTGTGCAGTGAACGTAAAGCTCGGGGGAGCCCTGCGCTAGATAACTAAAATAAGCTCGGCATTCTGTCAGTTCCATGAACCACAAGGTCATTAGATAACGAATCTGTTTCTAATTGGTTTTGTTTGAATAATTAAAGTCCTCTGTTGAAAGGGGACGCAATCAAATGTTATTTTAGAAATAAAACACAGCAAATTTAATTGGCCAATAGCAAGCTACGCCCACACATTCGCTTATTTTGTCTATTTTGTTTTGTTTGTGTCACGCTTTTATGAAACATTAATGTAATTATCTTCTAACAAAATAGCTTTATAATTTGTCTACGAATCTGTGCGTCATTTTTATTGGTTAATTTATCTTCATAATAGTTTTTCTGAGATGTGTAAATAGGAAAACCTCATTTTAAATATAATTAATACAAAAATGGACACACACTATATCATATATCAATGCTTCTCAAACTTTTTAGTATGGCGGACCGGCACCAGGGACCGGTGCTTTATTTTTCCTGTACTGAAGTGGTAGCAAAATGTAATTTACTTTATTTATTTTGTTTCATTTTATTCTCCTATTGTCAAAAATATTCTATAATGATAGTATAATTGGTTTAACATGGAGGTTTATATTTAGATTTTATTTACTTTCTTTACAATGTCTGCGGACCAGCGGCGGATGGCCCAGGGAGCGCACAGGTTCGCGGACCACCACTTTGAGAAGCACTGCTCTATATCTGCATCTTGTTTTCAGAGTTCATAATAGGAAAAAAGAAACAATCCACTCAAATAATGCAAATCACAGCAAATTTTGAAGAAAAAAAAAGATTCAGAGGCCCAGATATAACCAAAGCACAGGCCGCGTCTCACACCTGTATATTGTATTGCAATTGCAGTCTCTTTACATTTTATAAATAATTCATTTGTGATTTGAACATAAAAATGTGTTACTATTAAACAAAATACACAATGAAATCGTTTCTATCCTTTAAATCTAAATGGATCAATATCAGAAAGTAATATATTAAAGCGTCAGAATATAGGGTAATGAAAAGATCTGCGCATATAATTAAAAAAAAACACTTTATAAAATATTTTTAAAAATAATCATACTTTTTTATTTTTAGTTATATGTGTTTTTGCACGCACGCATGTGTGTGTGTTTGTGTGTGCCATTGAAACTCTGCCCACTCCACTGTTTTTTCATGTGTTACGCAGTATAACGCACTTTCAACGTCCCGTACTAGAACAACAAATTGTTAAATAATGATTAGCAGAACCTATAGCGTTACAAAATATTTAAAAAAATTATCACATTCGTATTGAAGCAACGGAAAACCATTCACCGTTAAATATAATCAAGTTATAATTCAGAAGGGTATGTCTCAAATACTTACAGATAAGACAAAGGTTGTACGGCAGTTACAGCATGTGACATTCACAAAATGATCAGTTGACATCAATTTTAAAAGAGCCTTCGTTTTGTCTTCTTCTCAGAAAATAAATTTTTGTTCTCTAAGAATGACGTGGTCGAAAAGATAAGAGATTTCGATCGATAATACTGTAGCAGAATTATCTTTATGTATTCAAGATAACGATAAGACACTAAAGGGATATTAGGTCAAACCATTTTATATCTTTTTAGAAAATAAATTAAATGTAAGAAGTTATTGGTATTGAAAAATACGATAGAGTCACTCACCGTAGGTAAAGAATGAAAGAAATCTAGTTTTTCCTAATTTTAAAGTTGCAATCTTTATGGCAAGTAAAAGTAAAGTTAATTCCCCCTTTTCAAACCATGCTGATCTATGGAGCAAGTGGTATACGATTATTTATAAAGTTGGGCAGGTCGGTTCTGGGAAAGGAAAACAGGTCAAGACAGCTTAAGTCACCTCACGAGGGTTGAGGACAGCTTAAGACACCTCACGAGGGTTGAGGACAGCTTAAGACACCTCAATAGGGTTGAGGAAAGCTTAAGACACCTCACGAGGGTTTAGGCTAGCGTAAGACACCTCTAGAGGGCTTAGTTCATCTTAAGATTTAAGACAGCTACAGCTGACTATAAGTGTAATTGAAAAATCGAGTAACCGGCTCTAGTAATGAAGAAACAAATTGTTTCAAGCCTAAAGGGAAATGTTTTGTATTATAAAGAATAAGTTCGTATTTTTAAAGTAAAAAACTATATTGTTGTAGCTTTGTATGTGTGTGGTGTGTGCTTCTCTTTCGCGTACAATTGGTGTTCTATAAATTATTTTAACTTTAGGCTATAATGTCTTTATTTATTTATTTGTATGGTTTCTTCAGTGTGTGTGGTCACTGGACACACTTACTCACAGTCATTAACAGGCTTAGAACCATCGGTGTGGACCTAATGAATTGTTTCAAAAAAGATTTGCCGTAAATCTAGCTGTTCTTTGAGATAATACCTCTCTGATACCCAGCAATTAAGCCCCCCCCCCTCGGTCTGGTTAAATTCTGTAATGGATAATAAAAATATTACTTATCAGATTTCCCCATAAATCCCCATTAATTTTTCTGTCATCTCATTTATGTTTTTGTTCTTAGACGTGAGTTAAGAAAATGGTTGACGCGAAAACCAGCAATAAAAGATGTTTGTAAACTTTCGAAGCTTTACTGCCGAGAATAGAAATTTATGGGGCGTAAGACATTAATTAAGTCTTTACGTTTCAACTCTGCGGGGGGAGGAGGTGGTCTTGTTTTGTGTTGGGACAGACATTAGATTCATAGGGTTTTGGCCAGGGAAAACTGATGTTTAAGACGTAGAGCATTTTATTTAAAAATACTTCTAGCAGTTAGAAGGAATCGATATCACAAATTTTTTTGATGAACTTTAAAAAAATATTGTTTATATTTTTTGTTGGTTGGGGGTGGAAGTGTGGGATTGAAATTCGGTCTTTTTAGGGGTGTGTGGGAGCCGAATTATGCCGGATTTATGAAGTGAAATCTGACCAGAGGCGCAGCCGGATTTGTAAAAATGGCCGGATTTCGGAATTCCCGGAGTTATTATATACATAATCCGGCTGGCCGGTAGAGACATAATAATATATATATATATATATATATATATATATATATATATATATATATATATATATATTATATATATGTATATATATATGTATATATATATATATATATATTATATATATTCTCTATCGGCCAGCCGGATTCGGCTTGATTTATAAATTGAAATTCTGCCAGAGCCGAAGCCGCAGCCGGATTTGTAAAATTGGCTGGAATCCGGATTTTGTTGGAGCCGGAGCCGAAATCCTGTACACCCCCAGTTCTTTTACATTGCATTTTACCCACGTGTAATTTATAATTATAGGAATGGGAAACCCCATGCCCTCCTCTCCAAGGAATGGATTAACAACGAACAGGGATGAGCTTTTTAGAGTTTCAATAATTAACCATTGATATTTTCAAAAAGCTATTGACAGCTGCTATTATTGTGTCTGGTGCAAGGAATATATTGTTCTTTGGGGAATCTGGAATAATTATAAATTTCAAATATATTTTCAACAAAAAAAAACAAATTGTTTTGAACTAAAAAGTAGATATATTTTGAAATTTTCTTTTAAGACTGCACACAAATAAGGCCTGTGAATTTGATGTGAACACTAAATGGAGTCCAATGATAAGAATTGAATTAAAGCAGAAAAATAAAGTTCAAGCTTCAGTGTCATAGATCAAAGTTAAAAAATTAAATTCCATTTCAAAAAATTGTTTTTTTGGGGGAATAATACAAACAGCCAAAAACAATGCTCCAAATATTATAATGGTATACTTCATCTCATCAACATGATTGTTTCAACGTGTTTTGCAAGAGGTGGTAAAATAAAAATAATATAGCTTAGGGTTTTACGCGACAGCGTTAAGTAAAATTGATATATCAAACCTCATTTCTCGAAAAGAACCACGCAATCTACGATAGCTTTGAAAACAAATCACGCGGCATCACTTTCCATAAAAAAAAACTACCTGTCGACTCAATCTCCTTCAGGTGACCAAAAGACACTTGTATCATGTAGTCATGTATCCTGATGATAGCCAGCAACAGACACTTGTATCATGTAGTCATGTATCCTGATAATAACCTGTTAGGTCACCTGCTTGTTTTATTAGTCTTCTTGTCAAGCATCGAGTTTGTAATGCATGGACAGTTTCATGTACACTTGGTAAAGGGGAAAATAACAAATCCTTCTGATTTTGGTGGAGATAAGTGATTATACCATGATTCCATGTTTCTAATTACCTTTATATTATGAATATTTATCTATATGTTCTACAATCCAAAACTAAGGTTTCGGCACAAAGACATATAAATTCTTTGATAAATCCTAAAACGTAAGTATGATTAGTAATTTAAAATAAATCTTTTTTTTTACACGAGCACTTATGTAGTGGCTGTTATCTGACTCTAAACTGCAACAGCCTCTAACCTTTCCTGTAAAGAAATAGGAATAGTTAGGGCGCTTTCACCTAACACAGCTTTAAAAAAATATTTTTAAAAATAAATAAAGACCTAGGCTTTGGGGCTCTCGAATGGCAAAAACATCCGTGCTGTCTTAGAGTTTAATCCTCAGCTTCCAACTGAAGTATGAAGAAAAGCACTAAAATTGGACACAGAAAGTCCGGCTTGCCTGTTTCTGTTGGCGCCTGATATGGTTTATTCACCGGTTCTAAATACGTCCATGGCTATCTCACGACGGAGCCTCTGGCTTTGTCACACTCGTACGTCGCCGCATCGCAGCCGTTGGTCACAGCGGCCATTTTGAAGGACACCCTACCGTTGACCTGATGGGCGTAGCTCTTTCTGGGCCGCTCCGCCTTCTTGATGGCGGCCTCGACCTTGGTGTCTTTGGTGACGAGGAGCGTGTCCTTGGCGCCCTTGTTGCTGATGACGTACTTGTCGAAGAGGCTGTCTTTCTTGAGGCACGACTTTTGGCAGCCCGGCGAACTCTGGCATTGGTTCCCGGGCTGGAGACTCACTGGGCTGGAAGGCATCTCGGCGCTTCCGCTTGAGCTGGAGAAGTTGTTCCTGGGGTCGTCCGCGGCTGTGCACGGGGTCGCACCGTTCACTGCAAGCACCTCCGGATTCAATGCTGCTTCAGTGGGCCCCTGTCTGAGGAAAAAAGGGAAACAACGCTGACAGATTGCTCATGAAGGCTTAAGTGATCTAAAGATAGAGAAAAGCGAATTGTATGCTCAGAAATGAAGGTCAAGGTGATAGCGTCCCCAGAGGTACATGGGTAATTAGATTTAATGATTACATGCTATTGGAATTCAATTTAACATTCATAGTTGAATGGATACTGAGAAATGAAGCATCAATATACATATTCCCCTTGTCTGTATGTATGGATGTAACTAGGTGGCGCTGGAAATTTGTAATGCTGTTAGGTGGCGCTGCGATAAAGATGATAAAATTACTGCAACCAAAAATAACACTTTTCGAACGTTCCGCATTAAATTGTTCAACATGATAATAAATGAATCAAATAAAAATAAATAAAAGTTCTGTATTACATTATTTATTATTCTGATGCGTATTTTTTCAAAATTAATAGTTTTCAGCTGAAATGTATTTATTTTGAAAACTTCGTCATTTTTGACGGGTTACACTAGTTATTTAATAATATACCTACAATTAAAGCAAATCCGATTGAAATATAAGAAGTGATTTAGTTGAAGTAATACTTTACAAGTACAGCCAATTTGATATCTTATAAAGCAGGGTGGAGAATAATAAAAATATAATTGGTTGGTAGATTCCTTACATGTGTGCGATTTTGAAATAATATGTGGCTCTAAAAATGAAGTTAATTATGATAGATAGTTACCATGGGCGTCGCTAGGAATTTTTCCAGGGGGGGGTCAAAAAAATCCCACTTTTTTTATATTTTAACTGACAATGCCATACAGGTACAATTTTCAATTAAATTCAAGTTCAGTATAAAATAAGGGTTGAAAAAAAGCCTTAGAAATTAATAAGACTTACAAATTAGTGCTGTAATAGCTAAAATACAACATTTATTAATGCATTTAATAAATTAAAAACCTTTTTTCTCAAATGTAGGGGGGGGGAATTCCCCCCTTGCCCCCCCTTCCCTACGCCCATGATAGTTACTAATATTTGAGTGAAGTGGTTCCAGTTGTTTGTAACTCTATTAATGTGTGGTACAAACACGTTATACGCCATATAACCATTTGTGATCATGATTGTTTGTGTAAACTTTTATAGTTTTTTAAAAACAAAAATACATATTTATATGTTACTCATTATGTTAGCTCACATTTCACGAAGATTAATAATGAGATTGCTTAGAGGCAAACGCTTTTGTCGTAAAGGAGGGTGGCAAAAATGCGTGAGCCACCCCGGGCATCACCAACTCCAGCTAAACACGAGTGTGTGAAATATATGTCGATATTCCTTCGTCTGGTTAAAGTGTATTGGGTACTGCTCATGGTTGAAGGGTACTGGGTACTGCTTATGGTAAAAGGGTATTGGGTACTGCTCATGGTTGAAGGGTATTGGGTACTGCTTATGATTGAAGGGTATTGGGTACTGCTTTTGATTAAAGGGTATTGGGTACTGCTTATGGTTGAAGGGTATTTGGTACTGCTTATGGTTGAAGGGTATTGGGTATTGCTTATGGTTGAAGGGTACTGGGTACTACTTATGGTAAAAGGGTATTGGGTACTGCTCATGGTTGAAGGGTATTGGGTGCTGCTTGTGGTTGAAGGGTTTTGGGTACTGTTCACTATTAAATGGTTTTGGGTACTGCTTATGGTTGAAGGGTATTGGGTACTGCTTATGGTTGAAGGGTATTGGGTACTGCTTATGGTTGAAGGGTATTGGGCACTGCTTATGGTTAAAGGGTATTGGGTACTGCGTATGGTTGAAGGGTATTGGGTACTGCTTATGGTTAAAGGGTATTGGGTACTGCTCATGGTTGAAGGGTATTGGGTACTGCTTATGGTTGAAGGGTATTGGATACTGTTCACTATTAAATGGTATTGAGTACTGCTTATGGTAAAGGGTATTGGGTACTGCTTATGGTTGAAGTGTATTGGGTACTGCTTATGGTTGAAGGGTATTGGGTGCTGCTATGGTTGAAGGGTATTGGGTACTGCTTATGGTTGAAGTGTATTGGGTACTGCTCATGGTTGAAGGGTATTGGGTACTGCTCATGGTTGAAGGGTATTGGGTACTGCTTATGGTTGAAGGGTATTGGGTACTGCTTATGGTTGAAGGGTATATTGGTGCACTGCTCATGGTTAAAGGGTATTGGGCACTGCTCATGGTTAAAGGGATTTTGGGTACTGTTCACTATTAAATGGTATTGGGTACTGTTCATTCTAAAAGTTATTAGGTACAGTTCACGGTTAGAGGGTATTGGGTACTGTTCAATTTTGATGTGTATTCGGTACTACTCGCTTTTAAAGGGTTTGGGGTTGAATGGTATTGAATTATTTATTTCAATCTATCAAATAAACCAGAGACGCGGCACCAATCTGATATGTTTAGACAAAACAAGAAAAGTCATAAATAAACATATAGGTGTATATGCACCGCCTTATCCCTAAAAAAATATGACATCAAAATACATGCTCCGTGGCTTATCAGCTAAACCGTCGTGAGGGCTGGTTGTTGGAGGTGGGGGTGGGGGCGTTAATTTCATCTGTATCTCAGAGCAACCGGGTTCAACTCATTTAAACTCCGTCACTCGCGCAACTTCCCCCCTTAGATCTGACTTGAATCTTTGCTTCTTTACTGGTCCTCAACTGGAGATAGCCCTCGTTTTTCATTCGTTTCTTATATCTCCGTCCTGACAGTTTGAGCAGATGGTGCACGGCGATAGCCACTCGTTTAAACATGAATGTCTCTGGCGGACCAGAGACTTGGTTCTCAGCGTATGTGGTAGGGGAGCAAAGTTATGGTAGGTTGTCAGTGTTGAGGAAATCTTTGCAGTTCAGGGTAAGAGCGTATTTACACTGCAGAGATCACATGTTTTTTGAAGATTTTTTAGTGTTATTTTTCTAGGGTTGAATTCAAGTAATGTAGATGATTACATTCACTGATTTGTCTTTGTATGAATAAATTAACATTTGTTTTAAAAGGTGTAATTTTATTGTCTGAAAATGTGGTCCTGGTATAAAATGCAGGGCTAGTTACCTGACTGAATTTCAAGGAGTGAAATAGCGTTAAAGAAGAAGAAATACTTTTTTGTAAAAAACAATAATGAAGGCAAAAGAAGGGTAGAAACTTTATTCATCTCTGTTTAGTGTTTGCTCCACTTTACAATAAAGCCCGGTTTTAATTGGTTTCTTCTTATGTTTTTTTTTAATATAGGCATTTTTCTATTACCGATTCACATGTTTATACAGAATCGTGTATTTTGATTATATTGTAAATAAAGAATGCTCATCTTCCTGCATGCCTAGATCGACGACATTATATTTTAAACAAGAAAAGGATGAGGTACCTAATACAATCTTCTCAGCTCCTCCCTCTCTCCCCCCACCAACCCCATACTCCGACAACAAGAGTGTTTAGTCCAATAACTAGAAGACCCCACAATGCCACCCCCCCCCGCCTCTGTCCCCGGGTGTTGAAATCGATCAGGGTGTCGTGTGCTATAATTTCAACTTTAATCAATCTGTTCAGACAGCCCGGGTTAGTAACCATAAGAGCTGGCCAACAGAAGCCTGGAAATCAAACATCCACCCACCCCAGACAATTTTTCTCCCCTTGTTTTCTCATCGCTAGTCCCCTTGTTTTGTCCCTTTGCGTCTCAATAATTGTCCCCCCCCCCTTTTAAATGTTAAAGTTTTCTTCTATTTGTCTTCAGCATCGGTCTCATCATGTTGATTCCCCGCCCTCTCTATCCACCACCACTGACGTTTTTTCTTTTTCATTCTTTTATACATTCTTTGTTCTCTATATTTATTCTTAACTTCACCCTAATAAAATGTGAAATCTTCTTGTTTTTTTATAATTTATGTTTGTCGACTATTGTTCCATAAGTCTCCATACAATTTTCGGACCCTCCTCTCACTCCCCCTCCCTCTCCCGTCTACCTTTCTCCCTCTATCTTTCTTTCTATCTCAATAACGAATGGATATTTGTGCACTCTTTTCACTTTGTCTTTTATGTATTCTCTCCCTTGGAATCATCCTTGACGATATTTGGTTGGCGATGTCGTGGTGTTGGGATTCCTTGTATTCATCTTTATTAGCTGTTCTCGCGTCTAGTGATCGGATTACACGTCTATCCTCTGTCTTTACTTATATCTATTTCTCAGCTTTGGTTGCTACTCTCTAGGTCTTTGTACATTCATCCATAACTTATTTTTGTGTGGCGTCGATTTTTCCGTCTCTCTCTCTCTCTCTTTCTCTTTACGACCTTTTATTCCTTTGTAGGTTGCGTCTTTCCTTTTTCTTCTACAATTTTCTTCCTTTCTTTCTCTATCTCTTTTTTCTGTTGTCTTTCTTTTTTTATTTACCTTTTTAGCATGACCTATTATGTACTTCTCTTTTTGTCACTTTATTTCTCTTTTTGTCTCACACACACTCATACACTCGCTACATCTTTATCTTTCTTTCTTTCTTTGTTTGTTTCTTTGTTTGTTTGTTTCTTTGTTTGTTTGTTTGTTTGTTTGTTTCTTTCTTTCTTTCTTTCTTTCTTTCTTTCTTTCTTTCTTTCTTTCGTTCATACTTTCTTTCTTTCTTTCTTTCTTTCTTTCTTTCTTTCTTTCTTCTTTCTTTCTTTCTTTTTACTTTCTTTCTTTCTTTCTTTCTTTTTTTCTTTCTTTCTCTCTTTCTTTCCTTCTTTTTTCTTTCTTTCTTTCTCCTTTCTTTCCTTTCTTTCTTTCTTTCTTTCTTTCTCCTTTCTCTTTCTTTCTTTCTTTTTCCCTTTATCACTATATGTGTGAGAATTAATGCCTCTGACTGTCTCTCTCTGTACCTCTTCCTTTTCTTATTACTTTTCCTCGCCCTTTCCCTCTGTTTCCCAATCACACCGTGTCTCCATTTTCCGAGTCTAACTCTTTCTCAGTCTCTCCCCTTTTTCCTCCCTTCACCAGTTCTAATTAAATTATATTATTTTTATCTCAGGTTAACTATTTCATTAATTCTCCCATTACCTTTCTCTCTGCCCATCTTTCTTACGTTATTTTTCTCTCTGCCTCTGACCTTCTCATTAATTCCCTATTTTACTCGATCTTCAACCCCTCTCCCCCCACATCGCCTGCCCCTCAAATCTGTTTCTAATGCCCCCGTCTATTACCTCTAGCCATGTTATATTCCCAATTCCCCGCCAATTTCCTCCCCAGGTCTCAGATCTTTGAACAAACGCTTTGCGTGGCGTGTGCCAGCCCAAAGTGATCCATGCGACACTGTTCGTCTTGTGGAGCTGCCCCCACTTTGAAACTGGATCATGCAAGGGGCACTACTACGTTTTAAACACTCATCACAACCTTTAACATCCATGGAGATATCAAATTAAGTACTGACTTGTGTGCAGTCAAACTGTGGACGTGAGTACTGAAAGTGAATGGGATTTGGCATTGTGTCACGTGAACAGGGATGCCCTGAAAGTAGTTAGCTCTAAGCTCCCATTACAACTCTGCTACCTCTTCTAATCAAGATATTTTAGGGCCTCGTAGTGAAAGATTGTAATTTGAAATGATGGGCATGTTGTGGACTGTGACAAAGTGTATCTGTAACTGTAACTGTAACTGAAACTGTAACTGTTATTGTTTTTACCGCATGCTTTTACGAAGAAAGCTGAAACAAAAATTACAAATAATAATAGCAATAAAGCCAAAAGAATTCAATAAAAAAAATTAAGTTATCGCAATCTATAAGCCGAGGTTTAAATACATATTTATGTCAATTAATGTAACTTTTTTTTTACATTTTACAACCTTACAATAAAACCCGCTTAAACGTTCTTATGCTTATTTCACACTCTCTTAGACAAAATTGTCGTGAGGACGGATAGCTTTGGAGATTACAGTTTAAATAAACATCCTGGAATAGCGATGCCACAAGTCATCTGTCTTGTCTTGTTTTCTGTGTTGAGTTAAATGGAGTCTAAATTTTTTCCTGATCTTTTATTTTATAAATCTATTCATATAAATATCCGGGGTATTGAGTACTAATCAAATAGACGGGTAGCTCAACAAACGTTTCTTAATTTAAGTCAGCTCATTTGACTTGAGAATGAAAAATATCTTTTTAACAAATATATTATAATAAAATTGTTGAAAACTTATTAATTCTTCCATATTTTTGCTTAAAAAATATTTTACAAAAAAACGTGTTAAAAAATGGTAACATGTCGTAAGAGTAATTACGTTTTCTGTCTGATAAGTGAAAGAAATCATGTTGATGATTTTAACGCGCATAACAGCATTGTATCATACAATGACAGGGAACTATTATTTTATTAAAAAAATTATCACTTCAAATTTCGCTATAATAATTTGCACCAGGAACTAGTTATTTTAATCTCGTCTTGTGTGTGTAACGGATGTGAAAACCAATCGGGAAAACAATCATTTTCTTTGAAAGCCTTGGATGACAATGAACACACGCCCACCTGAAGACGACCCTAAGGCTGTCGTTTCCATTCTTTAAGACTATCATGGCCTGACTTTTTGAGAACCGCTCAGACTGTCTGGCGACGCTGTTGAAGCTCTGGGTAGGACGGGTCCTGCAGCAAGGGAAGATGATCTGGGGACGAGCGAGCAAAACAAGAGGTCCGTTAGAATGTGAAGATTGACAGCGCCACCCTTCGCCCTACCTTCGAGGCCGACTTTGTCACTACTTATATTTGTTCAGTTAAACGCTAGAGCATACATGGAAAAACTCGTATCTGAGTGATGGGATGTGTGAAAGAGAAGCGTGAGTGAGGTGACGTGTGACGGAGAGGTCGTGTGTAATGTGAGGTGTGACGGAGAGGTCGTGTATGATGTCAAAGTGAAAGAGAGGTATGAGTGAGATGACGTGGGAAAGGGAAGTCTTAAGCGAGGAGACGTGTTAAAGGTAAGTCGTGATTGAGTTTAGAATTGATGGAGAATGATGGAGTAATATTTACCTGTTTGAATGCTGCTCGGTATCTCTTGGATATGACATTATACAATATGGGGTTTACGGTAGAACTGACAAAATATAACACACCTGCAAAAATAATTTTAAGAAGAAACATTTTTTAAAAAGAGCGAAAATATTTACTTTTGAATTTTTAAAAATGAACAAATTAAATATTAAAAAATAAAACAACGAATCAATTCTTTATTAAAGAGTTTAAAATAATAAATTAACAAATAATTAAATAAATATTATTTTTTCAAACATTTTTTTAAAGAAGTCACGTTAGAATGTTACTTTTTGTGACATTGCTGGCTGCTGGATCTTTCCCTTCAATAAAGGATAACACACAATGACGCGACCATTCTGGCTAAGCGATTTGCTTCTCCGTGTATACTATCGGCAACGTTCCAGACTTTCAATTAGATCAAACTAGCAATGCAAGGGCTTTCAGCCCGTTCTAATTGTGAAGGTTTTTTAAGTGTATATGATGGTGCAGACTCACATCCATTTTCTACGCTGGGACTTTTAAAGTCATGTTTAACCGTTACTTACGTACGCTCTAAACTCTAAATCTATCATCTTCCCTTTTTATACATAGAAAAAATATAACTTTTGAAATAAAAGAGTAAATCGCTTATGATGTGTTACTAAACGCCCCGCGGCGTAGCATACGCCGCAGACTTGCTCATGGAGAGTGCAAAGAAAGTGGAGAAAGAACGGACGCAAACTACAGCACGAAGAAATCAAAACAACGCGAGTGAACGTCGGTTGTGGAACTGCCGACTCATTGTTGGTTTCGAGACATTCGCTCTGTGGTTTTCTACCTGCCCACCACCCTTTACCACATTAGCACATACTTGCGTGTTGGTGTCCCACATAAGTTGTGCGACGAAGAGAATTATATACATAAAAGATTACAGCTGGCGTTAGGCTTTGTGAAACAAATTACGTAATTAAACGATTCATAGGTAACTAATCGAACGAAAATTGGTCAACTGACCACACTTGCAAGGGAGCCAACGGATAAGTGACCGCAGTTGTAGTGGGTTCACTGGCGCGTGATTACGTCACCACTAGTCAATAGTCGGCAGCCCATAAATGTCCTGTTAACTCCAAGTCGCAACCCAATCACTGTTGACCTAATAGGTTTGGGCCTGTCTTGTAAGTTTAAACTGCCTGTTACAATTGTTCATTTTTATTTTAGAAGGCTATAGTATAGGTAATATATCTCATTAATACATTTTTTTCAATCCAAACGCAAGGTACTATAATATTTTCATTAAACAAATTATTGAAAGAGTGAAAAGTACGAACTCATTTTCAAAATGTTCAAATTGTTAAAATGTATGGGTATTTCTCCTCCATTCTCACCCTATTTTAAACCACCCACTAACCCAACCACCAAAAAAACAATACATTAAAATAATTAATACTAATAAATATAATTGAAAAAAAGAGGTATATGTTAATCAATAGTTGTGCATTCAGCTTCATAATTATATTGACATATTTTAGAGGAGTTGTCGATATTTAATGAATGCTCTAAATTTTAAGATATGTTTTTAAAAGAACTTTCATATCAAATTTCTTTTTATTTTATCGCTAACCGACCTTCACCCCCTACCCATACCTTCCAAGTGCGGCTATAGCATGGAGAAGGAGAACCACTGGACCACGCACATAAACCAGAAATAACCACTGAACGGAAATCTATTAACAACCCCCCAGACTGAAAGTTGTAAAATATACAAGGTAATCTCAAATAATTAGGCTACAACCGGATTAGTTCGTCTAAACCAGGGGCGTCCAAACTTTTTTTGCATGGCGGGCCATAATCCTTGAATTAAAGATATTCGCGGGCCGGATTAAACTAACATTATAAAAATGACACAAGTGGAGACAGTGGCGTAGCTAAGGGGAGGGGTCCAAAATCGAAAGCCCAACTGGGCCCTCCCATCTTGTAGGGGCCCCAAAGGAGTGTCTAAAATACTTTTTACATTAAATATTTCGCCATCCCCATGTATGGAGGGCCCAAAAAGGGGCCAAGCCCCCTGGGCCCCCCAAATCCCTACAAATTCCTAGCTACGCCACTGAGTTTGAGACGTTTTTATTGCACAATTTTAATGTTAAGGATGAAACTGAGATCTTGACTGCAATAAACAGGTGAGTTCAGGTTCAATGCCACTGGTTTTGATACGTATGATTTTTACGTAAGTAGAGTCCCTTATTCTCGTCCTAAAACGGTTCCTTTTAAAATTCATAACTGAAAATCTCAGCTGATACAAGTATGTCGAGCCAAACAAGCTGAGCATCTTCTCAGCAAACGTTCTAATCTCATGTAATCTGTCTTTATCCAGCTGACTGTAAAAGTCAATAAGAGAAAGCTGTTTTCTGATGCGACATTAAACATCACTTTACAGCTCAAAGAGTTCCACCTGCAGATTTCCTGGAGTATTATCAAGGTCAACAGAGAAAGGTGTAGAAAATAAACATGAATTCTTTTTCAATAGTTTCAAAGTCTTCAAAGCGTCTTTGAAATTCACCAACCAGTGATGTGATGTCTACAACATACCTCTACCTTTGTCAATTGAAGCTTCTTTCTAGAAACCGTGTCATGATTTCCTGTAGTGAGTGCAAATGTGTGGTATTAGGCTGCAATTGAGACAGTTGCCTTTGAAAAAGTTGCAGCTTGTTCCAAAAAACCTTGATATGTGAATATAATTGGCTTACCACTGCATTGCGTCTAGAAGATTTGTGTTAAGAACTTTAAGATGTCTTGTCACATCAGCTAAAAATACAAAATCTGCCAATCAAGCAGATTCAGATATTTCTGGAATCGATTGTTTCTTAACTTCCATGTATTGCCCGATAATATTTTTTTTTAAGTGCGTAGAGGCGCTAACGCGCTGTCTCCCGACTTAGCCATCTTATACCATTGTGATACACAACATCTCCGTATTCTCCCTGGATCTCAAGAAGATATGTTTGAATCTGGCCATGAAATAGGGCTTTAGATCGAAAAGAGTTCATGGCCTTTATCACTCTCTTAAGGATACAATCACGTCTAAGGTGTTTGACGCAAAGAAGTTGTTAGTGAATGATATAGTTAAGTTTAAAATCTTTGCCAGCTTCTTTGCTGACTTTTATACAGACACGTTTTGTTTGTTAACTGTGCTTATCAATCATGGCAAGGGCACCATCAGTAATAGATACAGAGATTATTTAGTTGATAATTTAACGTCATTGACAGACTGCAAGTTTTGAATACCAAACAAGGGGACAAATTTAGTTGCTTTTGTCTAATAATTGGTAAACAATACAATGTTATCGAGTTTTGCCATCATGTGACGTACTCAAAAGGGTACCATATTTCGACATTTCTTATAAATATAATTTCGTTAAAGAAATAATACGTCAGTCAATTAATTATTTCAGCTGAAGACGCGGGCTAGTTAAAATTGCTTCGCCGGTCGTATTTGGACCACGTGCCGGACTTTGGACACCCCTGGTCTAAACGTAACTCGATGATGACGTCATTCTGGAGGCGAGAAAACATTACTCTCTAACCCTCTCTGATGTTTCCATAATTTAACACCCACTTTCTCATACACACAAGTAACTGTAAGTCGATCTAAGTATGATGGCGTTTCCTTGTATTAACTAGGTTCAATGAGAATTAGTCGTGTAGTAGTACAAGGGCATTAGCTTGTCAGAGATGTGGGCGGTATGACCAGGAGTGTAGAAAATAAAGAGATAAACTAAACACTGGGGTGGACTAATAGGTTAATTGAGCACTTTTACAAGACAAGCAAAATATGTCAACATCACTCAAAATACGAGAGACGCCAAGCCATATCACACTGTCACATAGTCGTAGAGCATAACACTGTCATATAAATGTAGAACATAACACACTGTCAAATGAAAGTACAATATAGCACACTGTCACATGAAAGTAGTATATAAAAGGCTGTCAAATTGTAATAGAAGATACACACACTGTAACATGTTAGCAGGAGATAAAACACACTGTCAAATAGTAGAAGGTAATACAAAGCCACATAGTAAGGTAGAAACACACTGTCATATTGCAATACATGTTAACACATTGTCACTTTGAAGTAGAAGATAACACACCGTCTTACAGTAGTAGAATCTCTTAAGCATACAGTTTTGCACTTCTTTCTTATATTAACCCACCGCCATATTTTTAATTCATTTATTGAGAAAACCACGTGTATCGTCCAGAGACATACGATGAGAATATATGAAACATGCAATAGAAAGAAATATGTTATGATGGGCAAGTAAGAGAGACATAAGGGACTGAGGGAGTAAATTGTACCCGTGTCTTTCTTACCTGAGATATAAAATATATGAGACTGGATGGCCAGCAAATGCGGTGTCCAGACTTTGACGTAGAGAATCATCAGCCTCTGAGTGTGGAATGGTGCCCAGCAGACAATAAATGCAACAGTCACAGCAACTGGTACACAATAGAAGTCCCAACATTAAAAAAGTCAGTAAATTAAAAAACAATTTTAGACACAATGAAAAATTCAATGAAATCCAAATCCACTAATGTATGATTTATCTTTCCATCGGGAAAATCCCGTAACTGCAAGCCATAAACATGCCTGATTCCTCTTTTTGGCAAACGACAACTCCTTTAAAATAGTTTCCTTAATTGATCAGCAGTATCCCATATTTATAAAGTTCACCTATGAATATGCTAGATATGTAACTCGGTTGATCCCAGTATTCAGTAACAGAACCTCCCCCAGTTCCTGACATATCGTAGTAACCCGCACTGGTAATCTTGATATAATGTAGCAGTCCAATGCCAAGGACCTTAAAAATGTTGCAGCCCCATGCCCATGACCTTGAAAAAAAGTAGACGCCTCATCCCATTGTCTTTAACATACTGGTATCAGCTCACGACATGACTTTAACTTACCTAGCATTCTGACCACCACCTTCCTGGGCTGGTTGGGTAAACTCGTGCTGGAATGCATGCTGCTGTAGCTCCTCTCATCCGAGGCGCCCCTGGAGAGCGGGGACCTCCGGAGGGCGACGCCTATGAGGATGTACAGTATGATGATCAACGTTACGGGGCCGATGAAGAAGAGGAACGTGGACACCTGGAACATGTAGTACATGAAGCCGGACAGGAAGTGGTCAGGCGGGATGTTGCAGACCAGCGAGTCCAGCACGGGAACCATAGTTCCAGGCAGGAGGACGCCGTAGTAGGTCCTTGTGTGGACGGCGTAAGGCAGGGCCACGCACAGGGAGACCACCCAGATGGACAGGATGATCTTGACGGCTCTGCGAGTGTTGTGGTTTTGGGGGGGGGGTGGAGGAGTTCAAAATAAATAGCTGTAAAGGACTTAAATGAATGATATGTTGATGTTGTCTGGTGATCACCAATGATCTGGCGTAGGAAGTGGTAAACTGATGCTGTTTTGGTGTGTGATTGGATCAGTGATGTTTTGACATGTGAAGCGAGAACGTGACAGCGGATTAGCGAGGGTTGGTGCCATGGGCGGCATTTATGTAGGGGCGGCTAATCCCTCATTGTTACAAAGCTGCTAGAAATAAAATAAAAGCAAAGATCGAACTTAAGAAATGAAGGAAACATACTAAAATATGTTGATAATGCAAACTATTTGAAAGAGATAAGATTTCTTACACCAGATAAATTACTCGACATTGAAGACCATGACTTCAAAATACAGCACGTGACCATCTATAGATATTATTTGAACTCTGGGGCATGAGAAATTGTAATTAATGAAATCAAGCCCATTTGATTAATTTCAACATATCACGCTATTTGACCTGGATATCACCTTGCCTAATGTACTATTATTATTTCAACATATCACGCTATTTGACCTGGACATCACCTTGCCTAATGTACTATTATTATTTTAACATATCACGCTATTTGACCTGGATATCACATTGCCTAATGTACTATTATTATTTCAACATATCACGCTATTTGACCTGGAAATCACCTTGCCTAATGTACTATTATTATTTCAACATATCACGCTATTTGACCTGGAAATCACCTTGCCTAATGTACTATTATTATTTCAACATATCACGCTATTTGACCTGGATATCACCTTGCCTAATGTACTATTATTATTTCAACATATCACGCTATTTGACCTGGAAATCACCTTGCCTAATGTACTATTATTATTTCGAATACGCGCTAGAACTGCCCTATATAATGCCAGCAGTGAGGAAAGCTTCTCTGATCATAACTTAATCAAAATTTATTTACGTTCAACACCGAGAACACTAGGATTTACTAATGCAAATATTTAGCGTGAATTGACTGATAACATTAATATTGACAGTGCATACAGGAATTCGTCATGGTAAAAATCAGAAAACGTTAATTTAGATCAGGCACGGAGAGCTTTTCTTCTTTTCTCCTTAAAATGTATCATGTTTTCTTTTCATTGCTTTCCAATAAAAATTACGTCGTCTTTATAAAAACATCAGATTTTATTTGTGGAGGGGTAGGAAATTCGACAACTGCCCCAGGCGACAGAAGCCAACGATAAGCCCATGGCACCTGAATTTATTTCGATTGATGGGTGCCCAAAATGATGTGTTACAATGGGGTCATATGACAATGTTTTCATGTTTTAAGTATTTTAATTGTTTTCTGGAACTATTTTCATGAAATTTATTAAAATTACATAAGAATATTCTGATAATAAGGGGGGGGGGAAATGTAAATAAATATAATTTTTACATACAAAACATATAAATGAGGCGACATAGCTTATATACTTTAAACAAAATGATACTAGATTGTTTTATAACTTTAAAATGTTTGGTTTAGGAAATAGTGAGATATTTTTAAAAAAAACATACTCAGAAACGTTTAGACTTAACTAGTGAAAACATAACATGTTTAACGTACAAGTAAATAGTTAGGAAGACTATCATGGCCCACCTGGATAATGCTGCTATCTTGTGGGCCAGGAGTGGGTGGCATATGGCCAGGTACCGCTCCACCGTGAAGGCAGTGATGGTGAGCACTGAGGCGTAGGACGTCGACTCCAGGACCGTCTGTCGCAGGTAGCAGAACGCCTCGCCCAGCCGCCAAGGGTAGGCTTCCCAGATGGCGTACAGCTCCGGCGGGAGGCCTGGGGAGTAGAAGGAAAGCAACGGTCTTGAGAAGTGGTACCCAAAAGCTACAGAGAGAAATAAGCTAGAGGGAAGTCAACGGTGTAGAGAAGTGGTACCCAAAAGGTACAGAGAGAAAAACGCTAGAGAGAAGTCAACGGTGTAGAGAAGTGGTACCCAAAAGGTACAGAGAGAAATACGCTAGAGAGAAGTCAACGGTGTAGAGAAGTGGTACCTGAAAGGTACGAGAGAAATACGCTAGAGAGAAGTCAACGGTGTAGAGAAGTGGTACCCAAAAGGTACAGAGAGAAATAAGCTAGAGAGAAGTCAGCGGTGTATAGAAGTGTTACCCAAAAGGTACAGAGAGAAATAAGCTAGAGAGAAGTCAGCGGTGTAGAGAAGTGTTACCCAAAAGGTACAGAGAGAAATACGCTAGAGAGAAGTCAACGGTGTAGAGAAGTGGTACCCAAAAGGTACAGAGAGAAATACGCTAGAGAGAAGTCAACGGTGTAGAGAAGTGGTACCCAAAAGGTACAGAGAGAAATAAGCTAGAGAGAAGTCAGCGGTGTAGAGAAGTGTTACCCAAAAGGTACAGAGAGAAATACGCTAGAGAGAAGTCAACGGTGTAGAGAAGTGGTACCCAAAAGGTACAGAGAGAAATAAGCTAGAGAGAAGTCAGCGGTGTAGAGAAGTGTTACCCAAAAGGTACAGAGAGAAATACGCTAGAGAGAAGTCAGCGGTGTAGAGAAGTGGTACCCAAAAGGTACAGAGAGAAATAAGCTAGAGAGAAGTCAGCGGTGTAGAGAAGTGGTACCCAAAAGGTACAGAGAGGAATAAGCCAGAGAGAAGTCAACGGTGTAGAGAAGTGGTACCCAAAAGGTACAGAGAGAAATAAGCTAGAGGGAAGTCAAAGGTCCAGAGAAGTGGTACCCGAAATGTAAGGAGAGAGTTCGGCATATATACGAGTCTGAGGTTTACATTAACAAGCAAGGAAACCATTTAAGATGAAATTGTCGTGTCATCGTACCTCAACTTGTGCACAAGTGCTTTTCGCTACAACTTACGTTTAATTCATGTTTGCTGTAAACAATTCCCTGAACAGTTTTCTCTGCCAACAAATATATGCATTGATATTACATCATATGTATGGTATGAAAGACACGCCTTATTACTTTTTAATGTTAAGATTAATGTTGAGAAGATCAGCGAAAGTAATCTGATCTTAATTGTAGACTTGTATCTTTGTTCGTTTTTAATGTTGTTTGTCCGTTAGTTTTTGAGGCATGTTCAGACAACCCATTCCTAGTCCGAAATCCATACAGGAAGAAGGAAGATTTGTATGTGTTTCTCGTGTAAATGGAATAAGAAAAGTGTTTTTTTTAAAAATCTGTTTGTCTATATGAGTGTTGAATAAGTTAGTAGCGTTGTATTTCCAAGTTAGACTTAATTGGCTTACGTGTTATCACTACATGACTCTTTGTTAAAATACAAATTACTCAAACAAATTGTGTAATGAAAACAATAAATTTAAACTTTATTATTAAACTAATACACTAGCAAACGTTTCGGCTAATTTGTTGGTGTATTTAATTTAAAAGCTTTATCGCAGTCCTTTTCTGAATTATATATTAACTCATTGTTCATCGATTCTCTAATGTTTCTAGGTTTACAGATATATGTAATGATGATAATCTTGTCAATTTTGAATTTTATTCAATGATGAATCTTTTTGCTCTTTTGTTTTTCTTTTTTACATATATCATTGTTAAATGCCGAATGAAACAACGGTCTTATATATATAATGCCGTACAGATAAAAATTCATCATACACCAATGGTAGCCACAAACAAATATACATGTATAACCATAGCACCATGATAAATCAACGGACGGATGCATCAGTAGCAACGGAAGAAACAAACACAATTAGACACTTATATATCCTTAAAGTGCGCTTCCTGGTCTCCATGGGGGACAAACATGAAATCACGTTCTCAGCTAATTATGCTAACTATACTCAACTATACACTCAATCACTGCCATTGACTTCTACTTAAGGAATTGTTACCTTTGAGTCGTATATTTACCAAAAATATCTAACTAGAATATTTTAAAAATAAAATAAACATTCTTGTGCTACGACGTTCAAGCAATTTAACGAAAATTTAAAAAAAAACAAAAAAAAACGTACACTTTATTAATTAGTTTAATTTCGTCAGAGTTTGATGAAAAAGTTTTTATATCACTCTGTGAAAAGTACAACCTGCACCACCAGCACGATCAGCAGCTCCATACTGACACCATCGTCCAACCGCTGTGCGATGTGGTGTTACATAATCTCTTTATCAAATCCTAATCGGTGTAATCATTTTGAAAGTCATTTTTTCCCTTCCAGCGCCATTTAAGAAGACCTGACAAAAAGCACTCAGTTTTCTCACTATATAGTTGATGAACAAAATAAATGCAGCTGTCTCATTGTCTAGGCCAGACAAACTACACACAGCTGGCTAACTATACAGTCAGACAAATTTCATTGCACTCGCACTGTATAGACAAAGTACTCACAGCTTTCTCACTAAATAGACCAAACTACACACCGCTATTTAACTATATAAACAGACACAATAACACATAGCTGTCTCATTATAAAGTCCAAACAAAGTACTCACAGCTTTCTCACTAAATAGACCAAACTACACACCGCTATTTAACTATATAAACAGACACAATAACACATAGCTGTCTCATTATAAAGTCCAGACACAATAACACATAGCTGTCTCACTGTTTAGACCGACAACACACACACAGATGTGTCCTTGTATAGATTATAAACATACAAAATAAACACCCGTCTCACTGTTTAGACCGACAACATACACACAGATGTGTCCTTGTATAGATTATAAACATACAAAATAAACACCCGTCTCACTGCACAAACCAGAAAAAGGACGCAAAGCTGTCTCACTGTGTAGACAGACAGTACACACAGATGTCTCGGTGTGTAGAGAGACATTACACAGATGTCTCAGTGTATTAACAGACAAACTACGCACGTGTCTCTCTTTATAGATATAGAAGGTGCTAAAACTGTCTCACTGTATAGACAGACAGAGTCCACACAACTGTCTCACTGTATAGACAGAGTCCACACAGCTGTCTCGCTGCAGAGCTATTGAGAGTTAATACCATATTAAAATTGAACTTAATTTGTAATTTACGCTCTGATCTATTTGACAATTCTATAGATGACTCGTGCATGAACAAAAAGTCTTCCTATGTCCGCACTTTACCTATCTTCATAAGCTGTCATATAGAAGCTAAATAATAAAATCTAATTGATTTTCGCCTACTCAATAATTACCCAATTTTTAAAAAAAAATTAACTCTAAAAAGAAATTATTTCTTTGTCCATCACTTCCACAAATAAACACTTTATTTAATACAAATTTATTTATTTTTTTTACTCCGCCGTTTGTTAATCATCATCAATATGTAGAAAGCAATTACCTTAAGCAAATTGCTCGTCATTACAGCCAGTGCAAGGAGCAATGCAGGGACGACGGGGGTTGGGTTAACAAGAAATGCACGGAAGGCGATGTGTAAGAGAAGGTGACTTGGATGAGGTTGAGAGCGAATTGACTGAGTTTTTCTGGAATCTTAGAGATTCGGAGGTGATTTTGAATGGTGGAATAATAGACGAAAAAAGGAGATTTTGTGATTATGATAAAAATTAAGATGCATATATGACTCTTGTCTCGATCGAATAAATGGAGATGCTTTGTTTTAAATTTCAGTGTACGTTCTATTCAATTATTAATGGTTTTGAATTTTTTTAAAGAAATCTTATTTGCAACAACGTTAGTTGAATCACAATTTTAATGAGAAAATTCAATTTCAGGCGTTTTGGACATTGACTGGTTCAAAGAAGAGGAAGTAAAAATGGTAGGGGGGGGGGTAGGAATAAAGCCTATGCACAGTTTAAAACCTGGTCCGTACACTTTTAATATATTAAAAAAAAATCATTTGATTAAATGCGTATAGTTTCAATGCACACACTTTTAATAATTACAGTTTTAATACTTACAGTGCGTCAATACGTACACGTTCAATACGTACACGTTCAATACGTACACTTTCAATACGTACACTTTCAATACGTACACGTTCAATACGTACACTTTCATTACTTACACTTTCAATACTTACACTTTCAATACTTACACTTTCAATACTTACACTTTCAATACTTACACTTTCAATACTTACACTTTCAATACTTACACTTTCAATACTTACACTTTCAATACTTACACTTTCAATACTTACACTTTCAATACTTACACTTTCAATACTTACACTTTCAATACTTACACTTTCAATACTTACACTTTCAATACTTACACTTTCAATACTTACACTTTCAATACTTACACTTTCAATACTTACACTTTCAATACTTACACTTTCAATACTTACACTTTCAATACTTACACTTTCAATACGTACACTTTCAATACGTACACGTTTCAATACGTACACTTTCAATACGTACACTTTCAATACGTACACTTTCAATACGTACACGTTCAATACGTACACTTTCAATACGTACACTTTCAATACGTACACGTTCAATACGTACACTTTCAATACGTACACTTTCAATACGTACACGTTCAATACTTACACTTTCAATACTTACACTTTCAATACTTACACTTTCAATACTTACACTTTCAATACTTACACTTTCAATACTTACACTTTCAATACGTACACTTTCAATACGTACACGTTCAATACGTACACTTTCAATACGTACACTTTCAATACGTACACGTTCAATACGTACACTTTCAATACGTACACTTTCAATACGTACACGTTCAATACGTACACTTTCAATACGTACACTTTCAATACGTACACGTTCAATACTTACACTTTCAATACGTACACGTTCAATACTTACACTTTCAATACGTACACGTTCAATACTTACACTTTCAATACGTACACGTTCAATACGTACACTTTCAATACGTACACTTTCAATACGTACACGTTCAATACTTACACTTTCAATACTTACACTTTCAATACTTACAGTTTCAATGAGTATAGTTTTAATTCACACACTTCAAAAATTTAATGAGCATAGTTAAAATACGTATAATTTTCAGTACGTACCATTTTAATAACTACAGTTAATACTTACAATTTTAATACTTATAGTATTAATACGTACAATTTTAGTACTTACAATTTCAATTCATACAATTTAAAGACGAGCAGTTTCAATACGTAGAGTTAAATACACACAATGTAAATTCGTATATTTTTCATATGCATAGTTTCAATACGCAGAGCTTTAAAATGTTTATTTTTAACATTTATAGTTTAACTGACAGCAGTTTTAATATGTTAAGTGTCTAGTTGTACAGTGATAACAAGTACATGTACTGTAATATGTTAAGTGTCTAGTTGTACAGTGATAACAAGTACATGTACTGTAATATGTTAAGTGTCTAGTTGTACAGTGATAACAAGTACATGTACTGTGATATGTTAAGTGTCTAGTTGTACAGTGATAACAAGTACATGTACTGTGATATGTTAAGTGTCTAGTTGTACAGTGGTAACAAGTACATGTACTGTTGCTAAAACGCACAATTTCAACACAGTTTGAAATATGCCCTAGTAAATAACATGGCATAATAAATGGGTATGCGGGAGGAAGCCATGGCCATTTCAGATAGATGCAACTTTTAGTCTGACATAACAGCCCAGCAGTCTGCGATAGAATAATCCACACGCACTCTATCTTGTCTGTCTCCCACATCGTCTAACTTTTCACGCACAGGATACTTTATCTCAAGGTGACTGAGCTTTCAATTAAAACCGGATATTTTATGCCATCGCTTTGCCTTGATACATGCTAACCAGGGGGAAACACACAATACGTTGTCTTGTGTTTTGATAGTTTTCCTCATCTTGTATTTATATAACATCAGATCAGATCAATGTTAGGTTTATAAATATTTATTGTTGACCAGCTTGTCTAAGAGGAGTTAAGGTATGGTCAGCTGAGACTAGGTATTGTCAGATGAGACTAGCTATGGTCAGATGAGACTAGCTTTGGTCAGCTGAGACTATAGCTATGGTCAGCTGAAACTAACTACGGTCAGCTGAGGCTATCTATATTCAACTGATATGGCCAGCTGAGACTAGTAATGGTCAGCTGCAAGCATTGTGAGCGGAGACTAAATATGGTCAGCTGAGACTAGCTATGGTCAGCTAAGGCTAGCTATGGTCAACGGTCGATTAACTATGAGTATTTATGGTCAGCTGCACGTAGATATGATCGGCATTGTCCTGCTCCAAATGACAAGACTTGTCCCTGATCAGGCAGTGAAACAATATTTAATATATGCTCGAGCTGGGTTGATTCGGTTAAACAAATGTCTTTCAGCTATAACCTACACGTGCATATATTTTCTTTGCTCATGTTTTTAAAACTTAAAACAATAGGTAATTTTTTTAAAGAGAACAACGTATAACTGTTTTTTTAAATAAAAAAATCAGATTATAAACAGCAAAAGAAACAAAATGAAAATTAATAATGCAATGATGACGTTGAACAACTCTAGTTTAACATGTTATTTGACGTTTCTAAAAACAGTAATATTTTCTTTAACCAGGAATAATCATGTTTTAAAATAACACTGAAGGAAACGAGTATATATTCAAGTGACGAACCCTACGAGATTATCCAAGCGGGAAAAAAATTAAACAACCCCGTAAAAACAAAGTTTTTGACTATAAATCCCTTATGTATAAGACATAACTAAAGGTATTCATTATGTTCAAACGCGACAAACATTTACAGACTGACACGAACGACTTATATCCCCTGGCTTTAAAACCCGGGGAAGGGAGGGAGGGGGTGTGGACATCGATGAGTGGCGTCAACGCGTGAACTCAACTGGCACGTGGAAGAAAAACAATAACAAATTGTGAAATTGAATTACATGTGTTATATAGAGATAAACTAAAAATGCATTAACTTAATTAAAGTACGTTCCATCAATCTGAAATTTTTATACCATGCATTGTTAGGTGACACAAGTCTATGTGCAAAATTTCAGCTCGATAGCATTACGAGAAGTGGGTCATTTTTTTACTTTTGTTTTTCCGCCTGCCCGACGACGAACGACAGACAGAGAGAGAGAGACAGAGAGAGACGGCTTTGAAGTTAATATAAGAGATTTAATAACTCTTATTGTATTATATTGTTTAAATTGTAAAAAATAAAAATGTGTGATTAAGCTGAAATTTTAAAAAAAAATGTTCTAAAGAGCCTTAAATATCAAGAACATCCTAAATTGCTTGTATCTTTTCTTGTAAATATTTCTTTGATTACTTAACTCTTGTTTTCTCTCTGGGATACTCTCATGTTTTAAAAATATCATTATTTTAAAGATTAGATTTTCAGTTTGTTCGCTTCTTTCCCACAATTCCGATGTTTGTTATGTATTTTGAAAGGCTCCTTCTATATATAAATATCCTCGGGTTCGAGGCAAACACTTACTTAAATAACGTGATGTACAAGCCACTGGACGCATCGTCCGCCAAGGAAGAAGCCGAGCTCCTACCAGCATAAATCTGGTCAGCGGTGACAATGGCCAGCGCACACGGCCTCATCCAATCCCATTAAGCTGGCTGCCGACGAAAGAGATCTGACCAGGAGCAAATGTTGATATTCCCATCATAAACCTAATAACTGCCGTGTTCTCACGCATAAATCTCCAGTAACAATGTTACCGGCCTTGGCTGGCGGCCATCATCTAACTGCTAGCTGTGCGGTAACCGTACTCACAGTACAAAAAGGATATTCGTATTTTAAAAAAATATTTTGGTTACTTATTTTAAGCCCGACTACAAATTCCTTGAGACAAGTATACATTCACGAAACCAGTATGCGGTTTTTATCTCATTATTTCTTGTGCCACCCTTGAACTATTTCCTTTGTTTGGCGAAAGGTTTTCCTCTCCCTGTTCCTCCAAACAATAGAATTCTCTACCAAAGATATTTGTAATATTCCAGTAACTAAGACCTTCAAGACAGCTTTAAAAAAAACATGTTTACTTTCCAAATTAATTATCAGACATTTCTCTAAATGATAAATGTCGCTTTTGTGTACCATCATGTCATTATATGTTTTTTGTAATTTTCTAATTAGGAAATGATTTATTTTAAAATTTAATGCATTTATAAATGTAGATGAATAACATGCAAACATGGTATGAGTCAGCCCGACAAACATGGTATGAGTCAGCCCGACAAACATGGTATGAGTCAGCCCGACAAACATGGTATGAGTCAGCCCGACAAACATGATATGAGTCAGCACGACAAACATGGTATGAGTCAGCACGACAAACATGGTATGAGTCAGCACGACAAACATGGTATGAGTCAGCACGACAAACATGGTATGAGTCAGCACGACAAACATGGTATGAGTCAGCCCGACAAACATGGTATGAGTCAGCACGACAAACATGGTATGAGTCAGCACGACAAACATGGTATGAGTCAGCCCGACAAACATGGTATGAGTCAGCCCGACAAACATGGTATGGATCAGCCCGACAAACATGGTATGAGTCAGCCCGACAAACATGGTATGAGTCAGCCCGACAAACATGGTATGAGTCAGCCCGACAAACATGGTATGAGTCAGCCCGACAAACATGGTATGAGTCAGCCCGACAAACATGGTATGAGTCAGCCCGACAAACATGGTATCAGTCAGCCCGAGAAACATGGTATGAGTCAGCCCGACAAACATGGTATGAGTCAGCCCGACAAACATGGTATGAGTCAGCCCGACAAACATGGTATGAGTCAGCCCGAAAAAACATGGTATGAGTCAGCCCGACAAACATGGTATGAGTCAGCCCGACAAACATGGTATGAGTCAGCCCGACAAACATGGTATGAGTCAGCCCGACAAACATGGTATGAGTCAGCCCGACAAACATGGTATGAGTCAGCCCGACAAACATGTTATGAGTCAGCCCGACAAACATGGTATGAGTCAGCCCGACAAACATGGTATGAGTCAGCCCGACAAAACGTCACAAAACAAATTATTATTATTACTAGTGTATCACCCGTCAAAAATGACGGAAGTTTTCAAAAGAAATACACATCAGAGTAAAAAATAATGTAATACAGAGCTTTCATTAATTTTATTTATTTTTATTTTATTTATTTATTTTCATATTGAACAATTTTATGCGGAACGTTCGAAAAGAGTTATTTTTTGGTTCAGAAATTTGGTGCGCTGCTTTCTAAAATTAGTAGCGTCACGGACAGGACAGACGTAACGTGACATACATTGCAAATAATGTATGTTGATGATTATCTTTAGTAGTTCCTTTTTTTATTTATAGAAGTCTTGGACTCTATCACCATTATTGTTCTAGTCTTTCTCCATTTTCAGAAATCTAAGTTTTACCCTTATTAGTTTACCTGGGTCACTTCTATCCTTATTCAATGCAATGGTCAATTTTTTTGTCTGCTTTTACTAGTTTAATGACGTTAATTTATCTGCCCTTGGCATCTGGTACATGAAATTGTAACTAGCGACGATTTACCATAAAAACATTACATTGGACTGCATGGGTATAATGGGAATGCTGTCCAAGATAGGATTTACTAATTATTTATAGGTTGACACATTTTTACATTCGTAAAGGAGAGGGTAGTTAAAACGAGGACGGGAGCAAAAGGAGGCAGCATCAATAAATAAGGGAACAAGAAGAAAAAAAGGTTTATTTTTCAGAACTAAGTTTTCGTATTGAGTTGCGTGGGATGATTAAAAACCTTAAGAACCACTGCTATATGGCTTTCATTAGTTGCTCAATGTTGGTGGGTCACGAGAAATGAAAGCAGATTTTTTGGTCTTCTTTTTACGTCTTGCACTTTCAAAAGGATTGTCACAATGTTTTTTTAAAGCCAAGGGGTGATGTTAGCTTATAAACAATAGACTCAATCCCTTTGATAAAGTTCAAACGTAGTTTCATTCTTGAATTTTGAAGGACGAATGCAACATGCTTTTTTTTTAAAGTGTGATAAAGATTATAAGCAATACACATATAAAGTAAGTCCGTCAGCCTGTTAACAACTATACACAACACTAATCAACGGTCTGCCATGGTTCCTTAAATACAATAGGCCTTGTCATAATATGGCGTAAATCTATTAATAGAAATATTGGTTATTTTTGGGGACGTACATTTTCATAAAAATTTAATTTAAAATGCGAGTCAATATAAATGTATTTATATTGAGAAGGAAGTATCTTATCAGCTATCTGTTAATTCTTCATTAATTTAAGACAACTTATTAGATTTTAACAAGAAAAAACAGTTTCATTTTTTACTATACTAAAAACATTGAGAACGTTTTGATTCGACTGTATTTATGCTTCAAAACATTGTTCCCCTTAAATGTAATCTAAAAAAAAAGAACATTATCCAACGAGTTATGACGTTTTCCGGTTTTAGAAATGACAAGCCGTATAGCGATAGTCAGAGAACTCAACAGAAACCTCAATGTGTAGACTGATTTAGAAACTAGAAGAACCGGTAGGAAACTCAATTCCTAAAAGCTTCGACTTTTATAAAGTAAGAACAATACTAAGCTCTACCCCAAAGAGGGAAACAAGAAAACTAACTCTAGGATCTTCTCAAATCCAACTGCACTATTGCAACACTCTTGTATATAACATGTCACACTGTAGGCTAACAGTGCATTCAACTTAACATAAATTATACGTGCGTCATAATGGGATATACAGAGGTTAAGTCGTGTGTCTCACGGGGGGGGGGAGATAACTTTTTATGTTGCTCCAGACGTGTGTCGTCATTTACATGTCTAAACGCACCGGAAAAAAGGTAGAAACTAGTTAAAAATGACTTAAAGTGCCATGGAAACAAAAGGAATTTTCAAAACTAAAAATGTGTTGTTGCTGTCTAAAACAATTCCATTTACACTTTTCTTCTTTGTTTTCTTTTTTTGTTTTCGTGTATCTATGGTGATTACAGCTACATATAGCAGGGTAAATGCATCAACATAGAAAAGATGCTAAATGTGTACTTAAAAAAAAATGTCAACTAATCCACATATTTTTAGCCACATTTCCTGAGCAAAAATAAAATAATCCCCATTGGACACATTGTAAGCAGTTTGGAATTAGTAGCAAAAGAAGTAATTTCTTTCAATCTTATAGCGCATCTTTTTTTATGTTCATGTAATAATTCCCCAACCAAAAAGTTTATTATTAAAATAACAACAATCTGCAGAATCCCTAGGAGGAGCAGCAGACAAGGAAATGTAGATAATAATTGAATGAGTGGGAGTAGAATGGGGGGAAGAAAACTGCAAAAAAAAGCAAGTTAATCCAAGGGGAGGATACCGCTTTAGGATAAAATAAAATACCCGCGCTGACCTCCCCATCGATCAACTCTCCTCGCCACAGGCAGCTTCCTTAAAGACCAGGGGAAAAGGGCGGGGAAGAGGAGTCAGTATGTTTGGGAGGAGGTGGAGGAGGAATGCCAGGTGGGGTAAGGGTGGGGATGTATTACATTAGTGAAACAATGGAGCCTTAAATCAGACTGACAAGTGAGGTGGGGAGGGGATGGAGGGTGACCACAAAAAGTCTTTTCTTCTCTGAATAATCTCTGACGACAAGAGTAGACAAGACACTGGTCACAGGCAGCAGTGGCGTTCAACCAGCTTCGCATCAGTTTGCATAAACCAGATTTATAATGACCATACATTTCAAAGAGGAAGACTTTATTTCTGCTTTGAATTTATTTAGTCCCGGAAGATCGCTTGATATAGGTGTCCGGTAAATGGAATAACTTGTTAGTTGTGTCAAGAACGACAGCGAATCACGTGTCGTAGGGTATTGTAAAACTGAATCACAAGGCATGGGGTCTCATACGTCATTGGGTATCACGATGAATGATATATCATAGGTCACAGGATAAAACAAGGCAT